>JAUZNJ010058932.1:0-28336 GCA_034780135.1 Jordanella pulchra
GTATCAAATGCAGCACTGAGATCTAACAGGACAAGTACAGATACAAGTCCATTATCTGAGGCCATGAGAATATCATTGACTTTGAAAGTGACTTTCAACAGAGCTGTTTCAGTGCTATGATGAGCTTTAAATCCTGACTGAAAGTCTAAGTGGTCACACACTTGTTTAGCAACTATTTTCTCAAGAATTTTAGATAGGAAGGGAAGATTTGAAATAGGTATATAATTGACCAAGTTATCTGGGTTAAGAGATGCCTTCTTAAGTAAATGTTTAACTACAGCTACCCTAAAAGCCTAAGGGACATATCCCTGTACCAGGGAAAGATTAATCACATCTAAAATGGAATGGAAGACATATGAACGTTAATGTCATCTGGTTGTTTAAACCCTTAGTGAAATAAAGCTTGCTCTAGCTTTATAGACAACAGCTCAAACATGTTAGCACAGTGTCATGTGGCCCATCTTGTTAGCTTTGTCTTTACTCTAAAGTAAACACATGAAATGGTCAAAAATCATCAAAAAACACACTGTTTACCAGGAAAATCTGTCCCTAAATGTGGCAGACACCTACCTCTGCTGATCTTCGTTTCATAAAAGCATTGTATTAACAGTGAGTAAAGTATTAGCTGCTTAGCATGGCAGGCTCACAGCAGCCAAGTACATATCAGGGAAGCTCCCTCCTCCACTTCCTTCATCTCTTGAAGAATCTGAAGATTCCAAAAATTAGAAGAGGAATTTTGTAAACAATCTGTTTTACAGCATTTTGTTTCTGATATCAACCACCAGAACCACTCAGCCTCAGTCATTCTGGAGTTCTGGCCCATGGGCATGGGCCAAGATGGTTGCTACCATTATGGCTTCCTCTTCGATATGAACCTCACAGAGCCCCATGAAAAAAGAGAAAGAAAAAGGTAGAGACAGATGCTTTGTCCTTTGATCACATGTGTTTGTTTCAACAGATACCTCATTTATAAGGGCTGATGAAAAGTTTGAGACAGCGGCACAGTGGGACATTGGCTAAATTTAGCATTCTTGTGTTTACTCTGCATTTTACAGTCCAGTAAGACCAAACAACGTCATAACCCAGCATGCATTGCACAGATGGAAAAAAAGGACAACCTCCACTGGTAAAACAAATATAACAAAGTATATACAATTTTGGATGTTATTATAAGTTTTTATGTATCACAAATTGCAATCTTTAACCTAATAGGAAAACTACAACATATTTAGGGCAACATGTTCAACTAGTCATTGATCCCTTTAAAGATTTTAGTATCTAGCATTCAACTTACCTGTAGAAGGGAGCCAAACAAGGTTCAATAAACACTATTAATTATTCAATAGAAAGCTGCAAGGAGAGATGAATATCTTCAAAATTCACCAAGAATTTAACCTGAGTAAAAAAACAGAAATGCAGGGAACATATCTCATGACAATCATAAACACGATGATTTTTTAATGAAACTTGAGAGATGCTAAGACCAAAAACAGTTTCCTTTAAACCTTTTGCATTTGTAGATTCTCTTTAGGGGTTAAAATGAGGTTTTGTCCTGCAAAGCTACTTTATCTATTCATGATCTAGTGTTTCCTCTGTAAATTGCAAACTTATTTATAAGACATATTACACTATTTTGTATTAGAAGGTAAAAATGGAAATTTTTATTTCCAACAAGAAAGGTTGGTTAATCTACAGAACCTTAGATCAAAATCTGAACATGCAGAATGAGGAATATTTTAAGGACTGTAGAAATAGGAGTTGATTCTACCCAAGGAGAATGATATGGAGGTGTGAAAAACAGGTAGGGTAAGAGAAACTGAGAAAACAGATGGATAAACCATAAAAATAAACAAAAATGTTAACAGCTTTGGGCAAAAAATAATTCTTCCCATATTTGAGTTGTTGCTTCTGCTAACAATGCCATTCTGATATATTCAAATGTCTGTTAGCTAACGGAGCTAACCAAGTCTCTCAGGCCTTCTCTTTCAGCTAGACGGTTTCCATCACCACTGATGACAACCAAAGTTTTATTTTTGTCTCTATTGCGATACTTAGAGAGGAGTAAGGTACTATTGACTTTAAAATCCGAAGCAGGAATCTCATGTCCTTAATTGTATGATCAGTTCTTATTTTCTAAAATGAATTTGTTGGCAATCAGTAGTCATTAAACAAATGGGCGACCAAGATTTATTTGTTGAGAGAAAACTCTCTAAATGTAATTTATACCATCAGACGCCTTATTGGATCATCAATAACTTAATGACCACTGGGACTAAATAAAAACCTTTTTATCTGGAACTGGACCTTTACAGGTTAGATGAACACATCAAGAGAACCTTTTTGTTCTCCCTTCATCTACCTCTTGACTCCACATCTGTGTTCTACCTAATATCTTTATTGTAACACGAATGCAAGGAGGCTGTATGTATCTCTCTACATCAAAAGTCTAGAAGAGAACAGAAATATCAGCACTAGCCTGCATGTGTTACAAATATTTCAATCTTGAAATGGTTCCAGGAGGGTATGACTACAGTATTCTGTACTCTATAAACAAATTCCAGTACAGTAAACAAAGCAAACTAAAGACTAAAAGAAAGCACTACAGAGTATGTCCTTAGTTTTTAAAATGCAATGCAAGTTATTCTTGCTTTGATAGAGTTACGCTACGTACAAGGTTTAGTGGTAGGATAAGGCGTTAATGATTTAAAAGGAAAGGTCGGAGTCGAGTTGATATGTCGTTCTATGCCAACATCACTTTAAGTGTTTATATCCGTGTGATCTATCCATCTTTTATTGCTAAATGTAGTGTGTGCTCTGCTAAGCCTCTAGAATTAGCTAATAAGAGATCAGTTTTGCATGCCACATGCCACATGAACGCGTGTGCGCACCTGCAGAAGACTGGGGAGGCAACCTCCGAGTTTCGAGTTGTCCAAATGTGAGCAGGCTAGGTTTAAAGTCAACAAATCAATTAGTTGATTTATTTGGCGATTGCCCTATGGCAAGACTACTTTTAATGTGAGGAAACATCCGGCTAGGAACTAGACGTTTCCTCGTACAGATTTTGACATCCTCACATCTACAGCTGCAGCTCCTGTATTGAACAGCATTACATTCACCACCAATACTGACTGCAATGGCAACGTCTCCGTAGCTCATGCATATAATCAAAATAAAATTATTTTGACCTGGCCGAACCCTGAGCGCCAAAGTCTTAAACATTGTTTCAATAAACTCCTCTAATTGCCTTCCTCTTTTTGTGAGTTTTTCAGAATAAAATGAATCATGTGATAAATAAAAGCACCTTGAAATAATTAAATGCACAATGGAATAAATTGATAAAATATATTTTATTTGATGTTGAATTAAATAATGAGATGTACCATTTATTTATTCAAAACATCATTAAATAATTTAAGGTTTCATCAAATGAACTAAATACACAATGTAATAAACATTTTATGAATAGTTAACTAAATAGTACTTAAATGTAAATAAATAACTAGTACATTTAATTATTGGTAAATGGTACATTTTTAACTTAACCCCACTCAGATTCACACTTCTTTCATTTCTTGGGTTTGCATATGTTGATAACTGTACAGCATGTAATAAATTTGCCAGAAGTTTAAAATCTATAAGTTATTATATGATAATATATACATATAATTAGGCACTGAAATTAGAGTTCTCAGTTAGTTTTCTGGAAAACCGAAAGAAAAAATATTTCTCACACCAAGTCAGAGGATATAAAGATAATCTAACTGATAGATAATGAAGATCTGCTGTTCATAATCATCTCAGATCAGCATTTAAAAAAACTGGATGCTGTATATCATTGTACCTGTAGCTATTGAACACATCACTGCAAAATATCAGCTTTAACAGATAAAAGGCTCTCTAGTCTTTATCTATAAATATATTTTTGGTTATCTCCCTTTATAACTAATGTTCTTTTCTACCTAGAACCTTTTCTAATATAACTTTCTGCTCTCAGGACAAAATATTATTATAACTTCCAAAGGTCAGAACTAAAATGGACAAAAAAGGCTTTTAAATTTTCTGCCCCTTTAACCTGCAATGACACACAAAAGGATGAAAAGCTATCTTCTCACTTTCCCTTGTGGTAATTCAAATCGATGTTAAAGGACAGAGACATTAGATCATCTAGCATCTGTAACTGCCCTAATGTTTAATTATGTGACGCTGCACATTTTGTATTTGTACACATGTAAGATTTTGGTCTAGAGTGTCTCTAAGGGCATCACTGAGCAAATAAGCGATCAGTCGTTAATCAGGGATGTAAAAAAACAAAAAACCTTGCCACTTTTTTATAGCTATATTTTCAACCAAGTTACATAAACTATTTTCTACAAGGACAAGTAGTCTGCCTTTCACAAACCTGAAAAACCAGTCAGCCAACGACTCTCTGTGTGACTCACTGTGTATTTTTGCACAAGGCAAACAGCCTCGAACAACCCCGGACCCCGCCACCCCTCGGGCTGTCTCTGCCTCTAGATAAAGAGAAAGAGACTTTACCAGAGCTTAGTGTCCAACTCAGAATCAATAATCAATCCTCCACAGCCAGAGATGAAAATATGATGAGATCAAAACAAGAGTTTCAAGGTGCAAACAAGCTGGGGTGGGCTGCATCCAAAAAGTGTTGGTTAGGAGAAAATCCCTTCTTCTTTATTTTGGATGGTAGCTCCACGTTTACATTTGAAATTCTGCCTTGAACATTTAATTTATTTATAGTAATTAATGTAGAGGTGTCCAAACAACTTAACATTGCAAATTCAGTCTGGGAACAAACTGAAATGTTCCAGATGAAAATAAAAGCTCAGTCATTATCATGCAGAACATGTTGTCAGCTGTATTTCTGTGTGAGTGCTCACGGTGTGAGTTGTGAGCACTGGAGGCCCTGCTGCTATTTATAGCTGACATTGGCAGAGTTGAGTGAGGACACTGAGTTGCATAAGGACAGACCGAACAGCAGAGGCAGAGAGAAACTGCTGTAGAATTTCTTGTTTAACTTATATTCAGCATTTTTAGCTGGAAAATTGTAACGCGATGCAAGTTTATTTATACGCCATTCGTGCACAAGGTCAATGGCAGGGCTATACAGGAAAACACAGGAGATGAGAAAGACCCAGATTTATTCCAATTAAATGAATAAAAACACGAAGTATGATAAAGAAAATTTTAAAACACTTTATTTGCAGCTCCTAAACAGTTTAAGACTTGTTTAGACCCAATTTTTATGATTCTGAATAAATATATAAAAGGGACATTTGTTCTCAACCTAACTGAAAATAAACACACAATTTTGTTTAAGAGACCAGTAATGGATTCAAAGCTCTGTAGTCTTTAAATTATTTTAGTCTAACTAAGCCCTTATTTCAAACCTCCCATTTTTTTGAAACTCAAACTCCTTTTTTAATCCCTAAACCCATAAATACCATGTGGAAGACAATGGTAAAAAGGCGACAGAGACATATAAAGTTGTATGTCAGTAACATAGATTATGTAATACAGTATTCTGAGCTAAGGGGTCATAGAAGTGTTGTAAAAAGATAATAAACAATGTCAACAACTGCCAATTAATAAATATCTGAACCAGTTAGTAGTATGAGTAGTAGATGTCTTCTAGAAATCTTCACGTCCGGTTGCCTCAACTAAACTTTTCAAGTTTGACCTGGATGACTGAGCATCTTCACAGAAATGTTTTCTTGCAATTATTTTTTTCTTCTTGAACCTCTTTGCATGGGTTTTGCATGTTAGCATTATTTCTGTTTTTTCCAGCAGGTTTTGTATTTGCAGTGCGTTTGCACTTTGGTGCTCTCCATTCTTTATGATTGTTGAATTTTTTCTGCATGTATTTTCTATGTTAGCCTAATTATGGTTTACCTCTTCTCATTTTTGTTTTTCAGTTTTCCTTTTTGTGTTTGTTGGACTTTTTTGTATTTTTTTACCTCTTTATGTATTTGCAGTGTGTTTGCGCCTCTGTGCCACTGTAATGATCTCATTACCTTGAGACTGATTCCCTCACAAAGTAAGTTCCAACTGTTTAAGAGGGCCAACAGAATGGGTTGGATTTATTTTGGATTTTGAATCTGTTGATACTTTGGCAACATTAAAAAAATAAAATTTGAGCTACAGTTTTAGATTAGCTCAGTATCTATAGAAAATGAGAGCCATAAATTGCTCCTTTTTCTGACCTACATACTGTAATTGGAAATTTGGCAACTAATCCACTCTCTGTAGGCACTGAAGCTTTTCATTAAAAGTTGTTAAACACCAGCTGTAATCTCCAGTGTTTATGTAGGAAATAACATGCAGACATTCAGTCTCGGAAGTCGCTGGTAGCCACTTAACCCCTGACCCTTTCCCTTTTAATCTGTAGCAATTTGCTTGTTGTGACAAGCAGCGAGTAACTCTCCAGAGGGACTTATAGAAGGTCTGTTCAGTCTGAGTGACTCTTTAATTTCCTAATGAGTTACATATTCGGCTATACTCATACATCATGACTAAAACAGGGGTTTGATGTATCCCGACCCCCACTGCTCTCTTTCTGTCAGAGCCAAGCCAAGCTAATGTAATATGTAAAACACAAAATGACATCATAGAGAAGTAAATATTTTATAGATGCCACATTTTGACCCCATCTTTACTCTGAATGATCATTTAAAATGTCCATTACATTTATTCAGTAAATATGTTTTTTTCTTCTTAATACAGCCAGAGCTTCACATACCAGGAACAATGGTAGGTTTCAGCTACTGTAAGTGCATAACCATCAAAATGAAAAATGCTGGTTGGACTATGTTGTACAACAATGAGTTCAGTTTGGCTATAGCCACTCTCTTCCTTTTACTGTTTTTATGATCACTTGCTTTGTAAACTAGTATTGAAAACTCACAAGGCTCTTAGTAAAGGCATGAAGAGGAAGAGATCAAAGATTCAAGGGGAAACTTCCCCCCAAATGTCAAATCAGCTGTATAGACATTGGCCGTTTCTCAATATGCGTACTTCTGCTTTCTCGTGTGCTCGTGAAATGTCATCAGCCTCGGCCCGAGTATTGTTCCAATTCACAAGAACACAAGACTGACAACGGAGGAAATCCCCAGATGTTGTTCTCGCTCCTCCCTCTTTACCCAGCATGCATCAGAGCAGACTTGTTGCGATCTAAGGCTGGCAGTTTTCCCGGCATGCAGCGTGGCAGCAGCAGCTTCCGGAGCTGCGCTCACAGGGCTCAGAGTATTAAGCTAAAAGTTCATTTTTCTGTTGCCTTAATGACAAAAGTCATTAAGCTCATTTGAGGAGAGAATATTATACTTCTAATCTTCACTGTGTGGCACACTTACTGATTTAGTGCATAATTTTAAAAACAGTTCAGATATTGATAGAATGATGTCGACCACTGGAGCTCTGAGGCTACCTGCAGCCATGGCTAATGTTAGCCCGTCTGCAGCAGCCCTCTCTCGACATAGCTGTGTGTGAAGTACCAGTCGGTCTGATGGTGAGTTTTTTTTTGTTATATTTGGCAAAAGGTACATTTTATTTGTGTTTATCTGTCTATGTTGATCATTATTCCTCCGCTAAATGAAAGAAACCCAGTTATCATTATCTAGAGACTATTAACAATAGGAGTTTAAATGCAGCTCCAGACGAGTTTTTAATGCGATGACGTCACGAGTGCGCTTCGGTTCCAATTGACAGATCTGTCCTGCATGCTCCCGTTCTCCCCGAGTCCTTACTTTCTGTGTTCTAGTGAAGAACATACTTGGCAAGAACACAAGTCCATGCTTGCGTTCTTGAGAACTGAGAAATGGCCATTGATTTGCTGTAATCTCTCTATGATTTGATGCCATATCTGTCATTTGTCTCCCCCTAGTGGTTTGGAGCACTTCCGCTATACTCGTTTGTATTTTCTTTAAAAGTTGTATTTGTTTTTGCTACTTGTAACATTTTTTCTATTAGCAGAGAGAAAACTTTATATTTCTTCCCTTACTTGAAAAATAAAAGACAAGCATAGGCCCATGAATATCATAAGTCACAGTCCTGCAAGAAGATACACTGGGTAACAGCGTTACAACATTTTTGCACTGCATAGTGGGAAATCATGAATTCCATCATGTTCTGCTCTAACAAGTGTTTTGGGGGGCATTATTATAGAACTGAAGGCTTTCTTGTGTGATAACTAAAGGTACATTTTGTATACAGCAAAACAGAGGAGCAGAATTTGATGGAAAGCAAGCCTGGTACGGTATCATAGACATCCAGTGCCGCAGTCACCGCGTTATCTGTGCAGCTCCACTGTTAATCCCTGGATCAATAACTAAAGCCGCTCTTTTACGCTTCACAGCGGCCTCAATCTGTCGCTCGGCATCATGTCAACGCCTGCTTCCATACATGAGAACTGAAGCGTATCTGGAAGAGATAAACATTGACTCAACAACAGACTATAACTGTTAGACCCCCTGTTGCATCATCCCATATATTTTTGACAAATTTTATGTACTTATTTTGTTCCAACTATGCCACTGCCTTTTGGGTGAATTTTGCCTTAAGGAAGCTTCATACTCCTTTAGTTTGAATCACAACCCCTCATAATGTTGTTCTACAGCATCTTTGTAAGCATTTTTCACACCATGTTTAGTTCCTAGTAGAGACCCAGAGGCTTGCAGCTCTGCAGACTGCTCCCTACTGAAAGAAAACGGCTGTTCTGAGGAATTCGCTGAACTCCAGGGTTCCTCCATAGTAACATGCATACTAAGCAAAAGTTGTGAAGTTTCTTTACTTCTCAATAGGCTGCAGTAAGTGGTTAGAGGTAGTTTCAGAGGACAGCCATTTAGCCAGGAGGGCGTAGGAAGAGTGAAGGCAAGGTCCATGAAGAAATGGGAGGCTTAGGTTTGGAAAAACATGACTAGTCCTCACAGGAGCCAATCTGTATGCTAACCGTACAGAAAATAAAACATGTAGCACATGTGAATTTAACATGTGGAGCACACGCGATTTATATTTGTATTAAGGTGTAATTCACATAGATGTGTGTGTATTTGGAATGTTTTATTTTAAAAGCACATCTGAGTCACATGTTTTCACGTCACTCATGTTTTTCACTGGGTACATGTAAATCACATGTGAAAAAGTGTGAGTCATGTAAAAAATATGTAAATCTAGTGTATCGCATGTGAAAACAGGTTGAAAGAAATATAGGGGGATGGAAGGGAAAATTTGTATTTAGCACACTTAATGAAGTTTAACATGCAGCACGAAAGTACAGTGGCTGAGTTGTGCAAACAGCCTGTAAATACATAAGCTCACAGCAAGTCAAAAGTTCTGGCAAACTCAGAAGTTAGACTAAAAAAAACATAATCACAAAAGAAATGCAAAACAAACTGTTGTATAGAATAAAAGCTGTGATAACAAAACATATAGAAAAAACAACGTGGAAACGTGCTGCAAACACAAAACCTGCTGCAAATATATAAATTAGGCTAAGAAAAAAATCATACAAGATCTACAAGAGATCATACAAGAGAAAATCCTGTAAGTATTAAAAATCTGCAATTTACTAAAAAAAAAACAAAAAAACAATAAACTATAGCGCTGCATAACCGAAGTTAGCCAGAACACCAGGGGGAGACAATGAGTTACTCATATGGAAGCAGATCTTTAGTAAACGCTCACAGCTGATGTTAAGAAAGAATGAAAATATTAAAAACGATTTAAAGGACAATGGACCCTTTATTGCCTCTAGTTGTCCTCGGGATGGCATCAGATTTCTGTTTCAGATCTAGGCCATAGACATTTATTCATAGTAATGTTTGTTCCAGAAGATGATCATCATCTCCCCCTAGTGGTCTGGAGCCGTTCCGTCGTTTGGCTCTAGGATGCAGCTTCTCTAACTTGCTTGTTCTTGCTACTTGCAGCATTTTTCCAGTGTATGTGTTTTTCACAGTTGTGTCTTAGTATCATTTGTCATTCATTTTCTATGTTTTCAGCATTCAGGACATTTTGAATTTGCCATGAAATCATGGATTTCCATGCAGGTTGTTTGCACCTCTCAACCGCTGTAGAAAAGCCTTTGGTGGTAGTGACAGCTTGATGTGGAAGCTGTGTTTCCAAAAAGTGATTTTTTACCCGTTTTATACACCAATCCTCTTCTGCTTTAGAAGCAATTTGTTCCAATAATTTTCTAAAAGTAATGTCCATTGTGGTTTTGAGTTTTATTTCCTCTCTAAATATGGGCTGTGAATATTTTTCTTCTTCTTCCGCAGTGCTGACTTAGGCTTCAGGTGTTCATAGAGGCCATGTTGACCAACTGAAAAAAATCCACTTAATGCAAGTTTTCTTATTGCTCTCTATAATTGTTGCATGTCTGTGGGTTAAGGGTCTGATTGTTTAACTGGTCAGAGCTGGTTTATGGTTACACACTTTGTAACCATCTGCAAGCAAAACCATCAGAATGTTTTAAAACAATAACGTTATGAAGCTCTTGAGCTCTTTGCTTTTACCCCTCATGAAATGTCTCTTGTGTGAGACACTGGCACAGAGAAAATGTTTGTAAACCATGAATAAGGACTAATCCAGCTGGTATTGATGTTCACTAATAAGTGCAGGACTTGTTCTGTACAATGACAGATGTCAATGATTTCCTTTTTTTGACGCACCTCAGGATTTTCTTCTTTGTTGTTTTTTGTCTTGGTGTCTACCCTCTTTATTACACACAGGACTTGAGATCAGTGTTTAAAGATCCAACCAAACTTCCAAGCACGACTGAAAACGTAACGTCACAAACCTTCCTCCGCACGCCGTCTCCTAATCTTGATCAGCTTGATCTTAAAGAGACTTTTCTTTATATTAATAAAGAAAATACTTGGTTTAAAGCAGTTGTAGTTTTTCTTTTCAAAGGGTAAATATGTGATTGTTTCAGTCACAATAAACACTTCTAGTTCTATAAATACCCCCCCGCCCCGCCGCTTTCTGTAACTGAAGCAAATGCAGCTGTGGATGTTGCTGTGTTGCCTGCTGCCACCACAGAGCTCAGTCTCTTTTATTTATGCACTCCACTTCTCGCTCTCTATTTCTGGTTCTCTCACTCTGTATGCACCTTCCAGTCTATTTATCTCCTTCTCTCCATGTGTCTAAGTACTATTGTGTGTGTCTTTCTCACATGATCACACCCTCCTTCCAGCAGATTTATCATTAATTCATCAGATTCCTCAGTGTTCAGGCTGAAGAGCTCCAATAGTCACTCTTTTTCAATCTCAAAGTTCCTTTAGAAAACTGGATGATAAGAACAAATCAGACTAGAAAAGCCCTCTGAGAGCGCAGACCTCCGCCAAGCAGCACATTTTACCCCATTTGTGACTGACACCAAAGGTAAACATGATCTGGATCATTAGCAGATTTATTCAGTGTGCTTTGTTCTTTGATCAGCAGATTGAGACTTCGAGGAGGCATAGTTCACCTTTCCTGTGTTTTTTTTTCTCTTTTGGACTTCTTTGAATCCGATGTAGGGCGGCAGTTATGGTGGGCCAGGGGTTAGCGCTGTTGCCTCGCAGCAAGAAGGTTCTGGATTCGATCCTGGGGTCTTTCTTCATTGAGTTTGCATGTTCTCCCTGTACACGCGTGGGTTCTCTCCGGGTACTCCAGCTTCCTCCTACAGTCCAAAAACATGATTATGTCTATGTGTTGCCCTGCGATAGTTCTGTGCTACCCCACCTCACGCCCGTAGTCTGCCGGAGATCGGCACCGGCCCAACTGCGACCTTGACGGATGAAGCAGGAGAAGATGGATGCTGAAGCTGTCCCTGCTTGTTAAAGAATCCTTGAACCCTTTAAAACCGGAGATGTCGCCAGCGACAGAAAAGAGCATCTTCTCTGACTCACCGTAACTCTTCAACAGTTTGTTCTGTCAATGTTATTCCAATGGATTCTGAAAACTTTGCGCTGATATATGGATCTTTACGGCACTGTGTAGACTTTTTGTAGCAGGAAAAAAAGAGTAGATTGGGAGTGAACCAGCAGATAATCGGTTATTGAACAAATGGACAGTACTTTGGCAGTTTATTGTACATTTTGTGTCAGGTTTGGAGAGAAAAATTGTGAAGAAAGGCAGAGAGCAGCGAGGGAAGAAAGCGATGCTCCCTCTGCACAAGGAGCAGCCCTTGGATGCATGAGGAGTGTGGAGTTGGACTCTGTCTCCCATTGGACAGAAGCTGCTTCAAACACCATGATGTATAAAAACGCCTGGTTATGACTGGACTTTAACAAGCTGTAGGAATTAAATGAAATTAGTCAGGCAAACAAAACTGCTTGTTAATATGTATTATAGTTGAAATAAATTTTCTGTAATCTCAAAATCTTTGGACCTGTTCATATTTAGTGTTTATGAAGTAAAAGAACTGCTCTTTTTATTTATTTTTTGTTATTTCACACAATTAACGCAAGGAATAAATACAAAATAAAGCCCAACATGATAGAAACAACACTTTGCTAGAACTGAGTTTGTGGTTTTTTAACGGCTATTTGCAGGGAAATGTTTACTGTCTCTAGCTGCTCATCCAGGAGGAGAGAATCCTGCAGAGTCAATGACTGGATGCAACCAGCTGGGTTTCCTTGACAGAAAACTTTCAACCAATCTGAATCTATAATCTGATTGGATTATCTCTGTAGAGAGCCTTTAGATGAAAGGTGCTGTAAATTGGAGCTATAGAAATAAAATGAAGAGTTTTATTGTTTTGTTTTTTAACTCATCTATAGTTATTAGAAAACCTGACAGACTTGACTTCAGACAGAAACCCTAAAAATATCTTAAACCCAAAGACCTTCTGTTGCAAAACTATGTGTTTCATTATTTCAAGCAAAACAATACTTAAAGTAAAAAAGTGCAGGTTTTATGTTTTAGTACAAAATAAAAAGGAAGTGTTTTTGCCTTAAAGCATACAAAATAACTAAAAAAATAATAATTTTATTTAAAAAAAAAAATTCTGTGTGCATAAAATATGTTTGCCTCTTTTTCTCCCTGTGTTGGTATAGAGAACATAAAACCGTACTGACTTAGTGTGGTGTTATTCTAAAATACAGTTTCAGATGGATGATATAGAAATTCAACTGATTTGTTTTTCCCAGTTTTGTTGCAACTGTTACATGATGTTATCAGTATGAAGTAAGTCAGTTTAGAGAAAGGAAGGAGAGGAAATTTCAGATAGAAAACCAAATACTCACGTAAACTATAGATACTGGAAAAGCAACTTAACACAGCATGAAGTGAAAAACGACAGAAAAAATGCAATTTGTAAAATTAAATCTGGAAAAAATATAGTTTGGAAGAAAAAAAAGTCAAATCTGTAAAGACTTTTAAAAATAAAACTTTTAAAAATACAAAATATATGAGAAAATCTGTAAAATATTAAAGAATTATATCTGAAAAAAACACAGTTTTTATTTGAAATAATAACATCTGAGAAAAGAGCACAGTTACTCTCAAACAATGTTTTATTAAAAAGTTTTTCAGTTTCATTTTTGGATTGCAATTTTTTTTCCAATTTCTATTTTCAAAATGTGGTTTTCTAAATTTCCATTTCTTCGTTTCGTTGCTTTCAACATTGATGGAACGAAATGCTTCCTTAATACTGTAAGTAAGTATTTATGCTTAATTATTTGACACCTCTTGGTATGATATTTTTCTAAAAGAAATGAATTTTCAATACAAGATTTGAAGGTTAAAATATAATGACAATAATAAATAAAGTTTAACACGTATATACAAATGTTGAAGTAAAACCAGCTCCAATATTTTAAACGTTTATCACTCTTTCAGTGAAGATTGATACCACAATCACAGACCTCGTTTTTGGTTAAAAAAAAAAAACATTTAGGTAAATAGAAATTTTACAAGTTCACGCTGTTAAACGTTTTGCAGTTTTAATCAGATATAGTACATAAAATCTCAGTTATCACATTAACTTAATTAAATTCTATAAAATTTCTATTTATATATTGTACTATTATAGAAAATATCTGGTCAAATATTTCTGTTTGAAATGTCCGTGTAGAGAAACGGCTGTTTTATCATCCCAAGGATGAAATATTTACCTGTCCTATAATATATAGACATGCACGGTGCAGAATGTGGTGAGTGATTATTTGTGTTTAACAGCATGACCATCCTCCTCTAGTTCTAAATCCCTTCAGAATTAAATAAATTCAGTTTTTTTCAGTTTTGTCAAGTGGAAAAATGAGAAAACTGCTCACAGTTGAACTTGTACATTAAACCCAAATGTATTATATCTATTAATTCATCATTTACATTATTTCATCCAAGTGATTTTCCTTTCAAAAGCCTTGGCTATATTGTGTTTCACAGCTAAAGATAATCCAGATCAGCATGTTTTAAGCTTGTTTTTATTCATCAACTCTAGTATTTCCATTTTAATGCATTTTTTTCTCCAGACTTGCTGACTCTAATGTTCTCATGCTACAAAAGAAAAAAAGTGGCTAGTGTTTTAAAACACAAATACATTTAACTTTTCCACTTTCCTTTTTATTAATTCTATTTTTTACTTGTATAAAATGAATATAAAACATCGGTATGTATTGAACATGTCACCATTTTTCATAGCAAAAAGGTGTTTTGACATGAAGGTTTTTTACCAGTAATCTAGAAAGAAACCAAAAATAAAACAAGCTATAAAATAATGTCATAGGTGATAATGAGAAATGAAACTGGGAAAAAATATTGAACACATTCAGCAGGTGAGCTGAGAAAAGAAATCAGCTGAAATTTATCAGTGATCAGAAATCTGTTCTCATCAGAGCAAATAAAGATATTTTAATCCAAACTGGGGGCCTGTGTTATGCTGTTATAACCTTTTGTTACCGGCTTTATGTTAGGACAACAAATGAAAATGTGATTTGAGTTCAGATCATAGGTAAACAGTTAACTCTCCAGATATGAGTAATAAATTTAATTTATTTTTTTTTTAATTAAAATATTAAACTCCAAGTCAATTATATTTAAGTTCAAAATTCTTGACTAAACTAGTGAAACTCAACAAAACTAATCATCAATTCTGTACACATAGAAAATAAACTAAAATGGTTGAATGCCATAATCAATAAAATAATGCAATGATATCACAGTTTGACATGGATTTATTTATTTAACTTTAAGAAACAAAGTTTATGTCAAAGAGTTTGGAATAAGGTCAAATTAGGCTTTAAATTAATTTATAGCAATGAGAACTTGTTCAAACCGATTCATGATTAAAATCTAAGAGGTAAATAAAATATTATTTGGTAAAATAATATTGTATAAAATGGTATCAATAAGGGCTTATAATCAGCTCTTAACCTTCTGTGATTGTTCCTGAGGGTCCCTTAGCTTAGTATGTTTTTAACACAACTGAGTTAATGTCTAACTCATTTTAAAGGACTCCTTGGTCATATTTTAGCAGTCAAATATTATAGAGATTACCAGGAAATACATAAATGCTAATGTTACTTTAAACACTTTTTGAAATAAAGGTTTTTTAAACATTAAACACCAGCTCAAACAAGTTATCGTTAGGTGAGCTACCATGCAGTCACTATTAGCTACTTGTTAGCTAGCATGAATAAAACAAATGAAATGATCAGAAATCACCAATAATTGTTTAGGTGGAAACTGTTTCTCTAAGCTTGCCAGACCTGTGACTTGTGTTGGTCTCAATTCTGTATTCTGAGCTGTGTTCATCTCTGTTAAGATGGCCAGGAGACTAGGTTTGTCATTTCTTGCTATCTTGGTTCACCAAGTCATCCAAGTTATTCCTCTAACTGAGAGAGGAAGTTCCAGACAGTATTTTGCAGCAATCTGATCCTGAAATAACCTGCAAAGCTCTTAACTTCAGCAGGGGTTCAGGAAACAAGTCTATTTGAGCATGTTGTCTCTGGTTCTGGCTGCTTATTCATATGGTTGATCCCCCCATTGTGGCTCCTTTCTCTTTAGGTTCGTTGGCAAAGGGAAGGTAGCTGTCTCACAGCTTTTCTAACAAGCACAGCAGGAGGAACATCACATGTCTCTGTGATGTATCTCTGGGAGTGTTTTGTAGAGTAATTGTAAAGCTTAGCTCTGCAAAGAAAACCAGCACAGGCCTCAGTCCCCAATGACCAAAATGAATATTGCTAATGCTACAAAAACTATGAAAAGGTGCGTCATTATCAAGGTGTAAAAGCAAAGAATTGTCTGAAGACCTTGAGAACCTTATTGATGCAAAACCTTCTGATAGCTGATTGGTTACAGAGGGATTTTTAAATGTCTAAACGTCCCAGTTAGCACTGTTTAGGTCATAATTAGGGAAGTGGGAAGAACATCAGTGGACCATGGACCTGCCACAACCAGGTACTCCTCACCAATTTGTTTTGACAGAGGAGTGAAAAGAAGAGATGTACAAGAGCCACTGACATTTTGAGTAGAGCTTCAACAAGACCTGATATTAGCACTTATAATTGTTGAAATTTGCCTTAAAGAGTTTCTGTGATTTTTAACGATAGTTCTTTCACATCCAAAGCACTTTGTGAAGGTTGACTGTGTGTAAGCATTTACACTGAAATGTACCCAAATTTACTATAAAGCAGTAAGAGTAAAGAAAATGGTTTATTAATCTTTAAATTAGGCGCCACATGAAATCCAAACCCGCCTCAAACAAAGTGCAAAACTCTGGCTCAAAAGAGAAGGAATACAGAAGCACGCAACACGAACCTGAAGTTGACTTGTTATTCAGGAAGTAGCTGAGGGCTACAGCCTAACGCCTTCCAGCCGCCTGTGTCATGGATCTCTTTCCAAAGCCCCAAACAGACATTTTCTCACACTTTGTGTCAATAAACCATTTAAACCTTCCGCATTTGATGGTGGTTGCTGTTGCACAAAACTCCAAATTACAGAGAATGACTCATCTTGTACTTTTAAAGCTCAGGTGTTTGAATTTGGGTGTAAAATAAATGCATCTGAGTGTATTTAAATTTACAAACTGTGGTTCCAGGCAGTTGTTTTGAAAACGCCTTCGATGTCATCTTATGCTGCACATGGCTGGAAGCTGTGGCATCTAGGTAAGCTCAGGGATCTATAACTGACATCTTCACAAATAATACATTAAATAGTTAATACTAGAGAGGACAGCGGGATAAAGAATACTGCAGGAGTACAGTCTTTTATCTCTGTTTCTTTAGATCTATAAATAGCTGCTCTGATCAGGCAGCTGCAACTCCCTTGTTTGAGCACAAACCACACATTTAGAATCACACTTGTGTTCATCCTTTTTTCTCTCTCTTTGTCTCTTTGTGTTTTTTCTCATAATTTCTCCCCCACTTCTCTCTTGCTTCTGCCTTTTTAACCATTGTCATTCTCCACATTATTCTCTCTCCAAGCCGTGAAATGCTTTCATTCAGCTTCTCCTTCCCTGCTTACATGTTCCGTCATATTCTAACCATGATATTATTCTGAGAAACTTTCTATTTATCTGTATATGCATGAATAAGTCACAAATACTCACCAGGTAAAGGTAATGAGTTGTAGAATATCTTTCCATCTTCTTTCCTTGCTTATCCCTCAGAGTCACTGGCGACTGGTGCCTTTCTCCATCAGTCCCTGGGTTTATGTATTATTACAGAGGTTACATTTTATCATTAGAAACCCCAGAAGTCTAACTAACACAGAAAGGTCACAGGCCATTTTTATCTTTATGTCAAGGTAGATCCATGGTATTATTTTGCTTTAATCCCTGGAAGGAGCAAGCTTCAATGATTCCAAAACAAGTTGCTGAAATTGTTTTTTTGCAAATACTTTTGGTTTTAAATCAGTTTAAACATAGAATATGTCCCACCGAAACCACTGCAGGTCACATACGCTTCAATTGATTTGTTGCTACTATAGTAAAGATATTGATAATTACAATCTGATGCATCCAAGGTTTTCTAAATGATTTTCAAGTTCTTTTTCACTCTTAATCTGTAAAAAAAACTGCAGTGGTTCAGGAAAACTGAATTCCAAGTAAATCAGAAATAGTGAAGCCAGAGTACCCTGAGAGAACCTGTCCATACACAAGGAAAGCAACCAAGTCCATGCAGAAAGACCATGGAGGTAACCATTTTTCCACCAGTGCAATGCATGCTGGGTGGATGACACGGTTAGACCCAACCTACAAAGTAAACACAGGAAGGCTTAAAGGTGCAAAGAAGTTATTTAACCCAAAACCAATGAAAATTGAATCATTTTTTTCTGCTTTTGTTCCCTTGGTGAAAGCATTTCATATGACAGGCAATTTAAAATAGCAATGAGCACAAAGACTTTGCTGTGTAGGTCACCACAGAACAACAGCAGGCAGGTAAAAGGCTTAATGTCCACTAGTGGAGAAATGCAGAACTTTCTTAGCAGCAGTTTTATGTTCTAACTGTGGTTCTTTTTTTATTGATGAGAAAAGTTAGTGCACCAATAATTTAGAAACATTTTAAAGCTTTTCAAGCAGAAGTTCTGAATCTGAAGAAAATCAAATTAGCAGACAAATGTAACCGTTGCCAGTAAAAGTATATTCAGTTTCCTTGAAGTCCGACCATTTCTGCAACTCTACGTGTTTCTGTTCTCTCAAAGCCAAAACAAGAAGAAAAGCCAAAGGACAGATGGAGAACATTGATCATTTATGTGCTCATCCTTTATTCATTTCACACACAGAAAGTTAAAATGATGCCAGGAAAAAAATGAAAAAAACAGCTACAAAATGAATCTTTATATCAATCTTTTCTTTGAACATTCTAAGTTTTTTCTTACAAATGAAGAATATCTGAACAGAAGGTTTTATGTTATTAAATTGCCCCAGAGCTGTGCTTATAGCCACTAATAATGTTTGAAAAGGTGTGTATGAAGGATTAAAAGCTGACTTGTTTGAAAACATCTGTAGGACCCATGAGCTATTTTCCCATTGCAACTCAAAACCCAAGAGCTTCTGAGAAGCCCAGGTAGGGTTTCCATGCACATGTACCTGAGTAAATTCACTTCCCCCCCTGAGCTTTACTTTTCTGGGCCTTGGACCCACTAGAGACTCAGGACTTCTGGTGGATGGATGGTTTGTTTAAAGCTGCAATTCATTGTTGCACCAGTGGTGGCAGTAACCCATGAACGACTGTGCAAATTTTGATTTCCTACCTTCTTTAATATAATTTACTGCTGTAGACAATTCGGGTTGTGTTAATTTAAAATGAAACATTTTACTGTACTTACTTTATTCTGTTGTTGTTTTTTTTTTTTCATTACTGGTATTTTTATGACCTGCAGCCTGTTTTCAACAGTTTCATAAAACATTTTCCTGCTTAGACAAGATCATTTTGAAAAGTTTTGTCTTAAGATTTTATCCCATAAATAAAAACTAGTTCAGTTCACCATAAATATTGACATTAAATTATTTTGCTGTTTCTGTTTTTTACTGAGCAGGAGTAGTTTGAAGAGTCATTGAGCAAGAAATTAAGAATCCAGTTGATATGGATCTCCTCATTACAAGATTGGCTGAGGCCAAGCTTCACGAAATAATATTTAAGCTAAACATGGAGAGGAAGAAAAGAAGAAAAAGGGACAGGGAATTATGGGAAAGAGTAGAAAGAAAGAAACAGGAGTAAAATGGACAGAGGGAGGAAAGAAGGCAAGGATTAAATAAAGAGAAATAAAAGAATACAAGAAAAACAGGAGAAAATGCTGGAAGAAGGCAACGAGTAAAAAGGAAAGAAGTAAAAAGGTTGAGAGTCAAGATGAAAAAGAAACAGGCAGAGAAGGACAAAGCTATAACAAATAATTTATGTTTATTCATCTACAATGTCTGATTCTGTTTAATAGACCTGTTGGTTGGAGTGTTGTCTTCCAGGGGTGTATGAAAAAAAATGATTGTGTAAAAAGAAAAAATTAAAATATTTCTATAGTATTATTGAACAAAAACGTGTCAGAATTGATATTTATTGGAAAATGATGTTTTTATTGTTTCACTGTTATAAAACTCTCAAACCCTCAGCTGCTTGTTAGCAGCACATGAGTATTTTATTCAGCCTCTCGGTACCAGCAGAGAAACCACCAGATCTGATGAGGCTTTCCAGGCCTGAGTTATTATAAAAATCCCAATACATGGATGGTTTTACTGTACTGGGATCCATGGGGAGAAATCGTATTGTGACACTTGTATTGCAGCACAGCAGTGGTTAGTGGTATAGCAGTGCTTCCCAGCCTTTTTTTACTCGTGTACCTGAATGGGCCTTTTGTCTTACCATGAGTGTGGAAAAACATCTGATACCAGCTGTTCTCTACATGCAGTCTGTTCCTCTGCTTGGTTCTGATCTGTGTCAAAGCTGAAGGTGAACTCAGCTTACTTTTTGGTTGCTAAAAGCTGGTTTTTATTTTCAGTTTGGGCTTCACAAACCAGAACAGATCCAAGCCCTATTTTATGTTATTACCTGAGAAATGAAATATTTTCATGACCCCTCTCAATGCACCACTAAGGGTACGAGTTCCCCCGGTTGGGAAACACTGACCCATAGTATCGATATATTCTTACCAATTCACACCAATTTCATGTCTTTTCATTTCAGAGGGCCCCATTCATACCTTGGCCGAGGGCCCCAAAGCTCTTTACTCCGCCACTGATGATAGCTTAAATCCTACAAAAGGTCAAATTCAATTCAATTATTTGAGTTTCAGTTTTGCTTTGACGTGTGTTGATTGTGCTAATAAGATTCATAAAGAAGTGTAATATATTCCGCTGTGTTTTTATGAATAATTTTGGTAATGACATTTTGTTTTTGCAAAAGTCGCTGCTTGTGCCGGTTTGTTGGCATCTGCTCTGCTGCTCCACCCTTTGTCCATTTCTCCTTGTCACCCTGCGCATTCATTTAATAGTCTAATCCATTCCTCTCTCTGATACACCCCCATTTTATTGGGAAATGCACTTAGGGGAATCACTTTTTCTGACCATTTGGCAAACAGTAGCAGTCCGCCCCCTTACTCTACCGAGCACCAGTGCTCCCTGTCCATATGTCCCACTACGGCTTTAGAGAAAATGTTCTTTGAGGTGATGTACTTTATGTTTGAAGTACCACCCATGCATAAATATATGAACTATGGATAAAAATAAGTCCTTTTAGGTGAGATTCAGAACAGATTTTTATATTTTCATCCGATAAAGCAAATGCAATGTTTTTCTTTTGTATTTTGGTATTTTGTGGAGTTTTTCTCAATAACCAGACTCCATTTTCTATCAGAGGTCTGATTGTTCCTTATGTTCCTAACAGAGCACTTCACTCTCTCTTAGCAGTAGTTTACCTATAGAAATGTCCTGAACAAAGCTCCACTTTTACCGTCACTAAGTGTTTTCACTGTCTTTCATCCTTCATGATAAAAACTTAGAGCTAATCTGATTATGAATGGTCATATTTGATATTATCCCTTATTTATTATCTTTAATTTTGTGTTATTTTTTTCTTGCCTATTCTTAATGCACCTTTTCCTCCTTGTTTGCACCTTCTTATCTACTTTGCCAGTATGTGACGTGTGAATTTCTCCGCTGTGAGATCAATAAAACTCATCTAATCTAATCTATTGGAAGGTGCAGTATTGTTGGGCCTGGGTTTAATTCTCCTCTATGTTTTCTGCACCAAGGCTGGTTTCCGATATCTTAAAAACTCAACAATAATTCTTTTAAGTTGATATTAAACACCAAAGAGCTCCACCATGATTAGAATGTGGTTGGATTTCAGTCCAATGTGATAAATTCACCAGAGGAAATTCACCAGTTTTCCTAAAATAACAGATTTTAGTGAGTTTTTTGCTGACCAATCTAAATCAGACATTTAGTTTTATGTGCTTCTGACTTGAGATTGAGCATCCATTAGACCATGACAGCGACTGGTTGGTCGCTTTAACTGTGTTTACTTAAGCTAGAAATTAGATTTTTTTTCATATCTTTTGTTTTTATGTAATAAAACAAGCACATAAACAAGATCCTATTCTTATATTTATCTTTAATTAAATCACCTCAGCTTCAGAAATAAGAAAAAGAATGTATTTTTAAAGAACTGTTTTGGAAAACCAGCTGCTTCCCTCCTTTACAGTATGGAAAAGAAAGGAAGAGGCAACAGCTGGACCATTATTCCTGTTTGACAGGCAGAGACGTCTGCAGGAAGGTGGAAGGATGATGAAAACTGACTACAGCGGAATGAAGAAGATAGTGGAGGAAACAGTAAAGGCATCCTGACCAAAACACAGGTTCTCAGCCCCACAAAGGACAGGAAGATGCTACAGAGTGACTGTTGTGTATTTTCCACAGATGTTGTATAAGTTTGCGTGTTTAGAGAAAAGATGAGCAGATGCTTGCTCTTCACAGTCCATCAGATAAGGTCTGCAGAATATCATCTCTGTGGGAAAACGGTTCACTTAGAAATGACTATTTTTGATCTTTGATTTTTAGCTGCTCTGGAGTAGCTGATCTGCTGGTCCCTAGAGCACAGCTTGGCCTGAAGTGACCTCAGCCGTACTCCTCTGCAGCTCCCTCTCCCTCCCTACCCTTTGCAACAATTCATTATCTGACCCAGCCAAGCGCTCACACGTCGTCTGATTCATTTCTCTCCTGTCTTTTGCCTGCACCTCCCTCACACCTCCGTCCTACCCGCACTCGCCTGCCTGTAAATGTTGATCGTCCTTTCCAGTTAGTGCCTGCAGCCAGCTCACGCAGGCTCCCACTCAAACACACACACTCACAGTCTTCATCTTTTTATAGCTCCGTCTTGTTAAGCACAGGAAGAAGATCTCTCCCCATCGCACTGTGAACGTCTCCTGCAGCCCTAAGAGATTTGTGTTATATAACCAACGACTTCTCCAAAGCTTTCTTTAAAAAGTATTTGGGTTATTTGAATGTCATGTCTTACTTCAGCTGCACTGTGGAGAAATTTGGGTTGATTTGTTCCTTTTTTCTCTTTTCTGACAATGTTTGTTCTACACCAGTCCAGGAGAAAAGGGCATATTGTGTCATTTTATCAGACTGCAGTGTGTTTGTTTTCTTCATGCCTGTTTTGTATTTAAAAAAATCCTCTTGCTGAGAGCAGCTGAAACAAACACATCAGGTTATACCGGCTATATGATCACTGAGAACGGAGGTAACTCCAGATGTTTACTAGATTGAGTTTTTCAGAGGCAGAGGTGTGAACCTGCCTCCCATCTTTTGGATAAACCACCAGCCTTTCAGCTTCCTGTCTCTTCTGTTTCTAAAACAAATCTGAGTTACTCCCACAAGTAGATGTTAGAAACGGACGGACAGATCCGAGCACTGCATGTTATCATTTGGTCCTTGATCCAGAAACATGTTGCCTTCAGTTCAATTCAATTCAAAAATACTTTATTTATCCCAAAACGAAATGAACGTCTTCTGGAATATCTTCCAACATCAATGTCGTATCTTTGACATGAAACAACAAAAGAATTTTATTTTATTTACTGAGAGGTCTTTTTCTGATTAAAAAAAATCATCTGTAACAATTTGATTCACTGTTAATCAGGATAAATAAAATATTTTACGGTACCTTACATCTACAGATTGGTAAATCTGGTGTGAGGGATTGCTGTCGAGTCAATGATGCGATGCAGTCAGCTGGTTTTCCTTAGAAACTTTAAACTAATCTGACTGTGTGATTTGAATGAATTGTCCTTGTGAAGAAGCTTGAGATGACATTTGTTGTGATTTGGATCTATATAAATAAATTGAGTTGAATGGAATAAACACACCTCTGATAAATTAACTCTTTGAATACGACTCTACTGTAGGATGTTTCTCTGCAATAGTAAGGACGGTGTGATCATCTAGAATTTGAAGCAGAGCAGCAATTTATTTGGTCCCAAACTCTTTACCTCTATAATAGAGGGAGTTGTTCTTGTTGAAGAACTTCCACGCTTGCTGTGTTCTAAACACTTGTTTTCTGTCTCTTTCTATGGGGTGTTTAGATTTTGGATAACTGCCACCTGATCCAAGAAGAGGAGAAATGACCAAATTGTCTTGTAGGACTGTGATTGTTTGTAATTATTTACAGTGTCAAATGACTCAAAATCTCTCTTTACATAAATTTGTTTTCCTTAAATTTCCTCATTTTAGCCTTGAAATGTGTTGAAGATTTTGGACTAGAGTATAAATAACAGCCACACCAAGATAAACCCAGATCCTCTTTGTATGTATTCAGGAAGCTGGTTAGCGGTGAGGAGTCGGTTTGGAGGACTGCAGCTGCTCCTCTTCTCTTACAGCTTCCGTTTGACGCCGTCGAGATGTAATACTGAAAGATGGTTGCATGAGACGACACACAAAACCCTTGGCTTTGATCCAAGAGTTAATCAAGTGGCTTCTGTATCTCACCACACCTCCTCCTTCCTCCCACATCGATCTGCCTCTCCACCCCACCCCTTTAGGAGGACAGCTTATCCCTCCTCTGCTCTGCTGGGCTCTGCCTGCCTGGCTTTGACAGCAGAGCCCTTTCACCTACATTCACTGAGAGAGCCTCACACACACACATATGTATAGTTTGCCTGCTCAGGCTTGTCAAGCAGAGAGCAGCAGTGCTCTGCAGTCTGCCATGGTTCCTTACAGCAGGAAAGTATTTACCATCTGTCTATCCCCTGACTCTCCCTTCTCCCCTTCACTCATTCCTACTTTCTCTAAAAACTGTTAAAAAACTGAATGTCAATACCAGAGTTCCTTATATTTATCTGATGATTTCGCTGAAGGAAAATATTCATCTGTTTTTGTTTCAAACAAGGATTGCTTGGAAACAAGCAGTCTGATAGTTGTGCTTCCAAAGCTGAATTCAAACCAAGTGAGTGAGAACAGCTTGTTTTAATGGAGGTCAAAGCTCTCCTAGTGTCACCTGGTTTCCATCTTGAAAGGTGAAATCATCCAAACCAGTCGCCTTTCTCGTATATCAACTCCATGCTGTCTGGAAGTGATTCTTCTCTTTCTGTTTGTCATGTTAGAGCCACAAACCTCAAGGTATTTTATACAGATTTATGTGACAGATCAACAAAGAACACAACAATGAAGCAAAAGAAACATTATTGATGAGAAGAAATTAAAACCTTGAGATTTTTGGATTGCTTTTCTATTTACTCCTATTGCCCTCATCAAGCTGCTCCATCCTTCCAAGTCCACAGTCAACCATCATCGGCACAGAAAACGTTTCTAATTTCCATTGTGTGACAGCCGTAGATCTTTCTACCTTCCACTATCAGCAGCAATGGCGGAGCATCTGTATTCTTTATCCAGTGAGAAGCAAGGGTAACGAATCAAGAAATAAATAAAGTAATAACTGGAAGAAATCTACAGTTTACCAGGTAAAGACAATTTATGAGGACATGGAGGTTTCAGGCTTTCTGTTGCACAGGAAAGGTAATTCAAAACAACAATGAAGTTTATTTCGGTGTTATGTTAGCAACAGGGCAGTGCAGTGCAGCACCTCGTCTGTCCTCCCAGCAAACACAGCGAATTTGTTTGTTAACCTAAACTGGACGAGCTTTGATGCAACAGTTATCAGCTGATATTATTCTTCACAGAAGTCAAACCAGCTTCTTTTAGTCCTGTTTTCAGAAAAAATGTTCCATGTGTTTTATCATTTATTTCAGCTCGTTTGATGGCGCTAACGGAGGCTGATGTGTCCCCTTCATTTAGAAAGATTAGAATGTCACACTGCAGCTTCCATGTGACTTCTGTCATTTATTTCTCTTATCAACTTGACTGTACATAAAACCAGAATGATGCTGGAATAATATTTTATATTACTCATAATAAATGATATATCTACAGCCTGGACCTTTATTGAGACTCCTCAAATCAGTCCCTCCTGCTCTGTGCGTTTAAATGGTATGTTCTCTTCATATTTTGTCTGCCAGCTCATAAATTGCTGATTTTATTGCCTTTTTTATCCCACGGATTACTCAACAGACGTGAACAGTTGCAATAAATCTCTGCTTTCCTGAAAGTTCGTTCCTGCTTCTATCCTATCAAACACCCAGGGTGCAACACTAAGGCTAAACTCTACCCAGCTTCTGATATAATCTGTTCTCGATGCACCGTTAGGGCAGCTTTAAACATTCAAATCACTAACAGATACTTTATGTTGGACCTCCATGTTTTTTTAAAAAAACATCCTTCGTCTTTCATGTGAGTATTTTCCGAACCGTATTAAAGTGGAGACAAAAAAGAAAGGACTGAATGTTCAGTATTTGTACTGAACACGTTTCTATCTTTGTAACATCATTCCTCATTCACAGCAAAAGTTGATAGTGTTGCCAAGGAAACTCAGGAAGTCTGTCATTGGTTGAGCTGTATCCAGGCAGCCAATCTCACCAATGACACGCTCAAATTTCAGAGCAACATAATAACGCTGTCTCTTCCTCTCTATCTAACACAAATACTTGGCATGTGCTTGGGGGCAGCAGCATATTGAAATATTACACAGTGTTCATTATTTGTTCCTGTTATTATCACAGACCTTTCAGTCTGTCTTTTACATAGACAGAATAACTAAAAGTTGGAATCATTTTTCCCATTTCTGCTCTCAGTCTGTTCTCAGTGCTCAAAGAAAGCATCATTTTTCAGGTTTGTCCTTTACTGTCAGTTTAAAATAAAAGTCTTAAAGTTGTACATTTAAAATCTGACATAATGTGTTGCTAGAGGCCACATATACCCAGAGAGGTAATTCCCTTTCCACAATGCAAACACCAGGACGCAAAAGGAAGGATTTTAACTTGCAGGATTTTACCTAAATGTGAACTTAAAAGAAAAAAAACATGGATTGTGAAAAATGGATGAAATCCCTGTAAAACAAACTGGTGTGACATAAAGACTGGAAATTCAGTCTGATTAAGTGGTTTCAGTTTGTTCTCATAATTTTTCACAGACTCTGATGTGGATTGTGGGGTGTTTTTTATTTAGATAAACAAAACAGAGATAGAAAACTACTAAAGCCCTGAGACTGTGTGTGTGTGTGTGTGTGTGGTGGTGGTGGTGGTGGTGGTGGGGGGGGGTTAACAGGTCATTATTCTATCACTAATCACAACTAATCTGAAGCAAACAATGACAGTGATGATAATAGCTCTCAGTTATCTGATTAACCCTCAGTATTTTAACATGTGGGATTTTGACATGATTGACTTGTGGAACTGCTTCTGTGCGCTCTGGTCAACTTTTGAGGGAGGAAGTAAAACTCCCTGTGATTGGCTAATTTTCAGGAAACTCGCTGCTTAAGACAGTCCTGTTTTGTTCCTAGCTGAACTCATTTATGAGACCAGCTATTAGCCTAACCTGAGCTTATTAAGAAGCCAAATTTTGTTGATGCTGAATTTGATCATGTGGACCAACAAAGCTCTTAATCGTCACATTCACCTGTGTCTACTGTTCCAGCTTTTCAACAAAGCTCCAAACATACTAGAAGCAATGCAGAAAAATAAGGAGCATCAGAGCTCACTGATCGAATAAAACAGGTCTTTAATCTTGTCTGAGTCCAAAATAAGCCAAAACCAAATTGCTGCATATCTACTTCACAATGTTAACATCATTAGAGCAATGATTGCTTGAAAGACGAGTAATTAACCACAGAGTGAAACACATATGGGAAACTGTTATATCCACACTTATCTTATGAGGTCATTTTCTCCCACCAGGACCAAAGTGTTGATTCTGCCCTCTAACACGTCAGCGTCATTAGTGCCGGTCAGTCAGGAGCTCCTAGACTTAGTGACTAACAGGCTGAAATCAGGTTCCAGTCACTTGGTCTCGATTAACTTCTCTGCTCTCATTATTGCCTCTGTGAGTCACACAAGCAGTCGCTGTAATCATTTTAAATCCGACAGATTTTTAGAGGAATATCTGATAAGGACATTTTAACAGTTAGAGATTGTAAAACAAAGACTGCAAGAGTCTGCAAAAGATTTAAGATTTATTCATGGAATTAATCAATAACCTGGTTATTTATAGGTTACTGTGTTAATTAATTGACCCACAATAAAAAATAAAAACTATCTCTACCGTATCATTTCAGGGTTCTGGGGTGACTGGTTTCTGTCTTATAGATTTAAAAACGAGATTGTATCAATAAAAGCCTGTTTTTATTTTTCTCTAAATTTTGAAATATTTTACTAATGTTGAGAGTGTTGGAAACCGACGTCTAATTGCTTATTTGAGCTAAAAATAGATGGCTAATAAAGAAGATTCTGATTGTAATCAAGGGACAAGATGCAAGGTTTACCCTGGACAGGCAGCCAGTTCATCACAAAGCTTTTCATATCTCTG
>JAUZNJ010058943.1:0-28336 GCA_034780135.1 Jordanella pulchra
CAACCCCCCCCCCCCCCCCCCCTTTTCTTGTAAAACACCTTCAAGAAGCCAAAGACACAAAAGCACAGATAGGACATTACAGCTTTTAAATCTTGGTTAAAATAAGTTCAACTAATTTTTTAAATTTATATTATTACCCGAAAAAAGAAAGAACTACTTCTCATATAAAAAGCAAGTGCTAAAATATTACAGTACAATTCTGCATCTTGTCATGTTGCAAACACAGACTTAAGTGAACTTCAGAAGGATTTTATGTGACAAACAGTTAACTGCAATAATCTGAAATGCCAGGAAAAATTGCAAAGTGTGCAAAATGTTTCACAAATAAAAACTGATATTCATTTTTAAACTGACAGGTCCTCTAAATGCCAACCAGAGGGGCATCCAAATGATCCATGCTAACTCTGGAAGAGCTGCAGATATCTGCAGCCCAGGATGAAGAATCTGTCACCAGATTTTAATGCACAACATTGATCTGCTCATTATGGAAGACAACTAGTAAAGAGCAGCTGTTGAGAGAAATAAAAAGCTGAGGGGGTTTTATTTACCTGAGGACAAAGAACCCCTGGGAAATAATGAGTGTGGCAGTGTCAATCTGACTGAGCTTCAGCTATTTTATAAAACATGTAAGATTAAAAAATTCTTCTGGTTCACACCAGTAATTTGAGTTAAGTTTATCACAAATTATTGCGAGTTATATAGAGGCAATATGAACAGGGTTAACACCTTAATCTCTGTGTGCCGGGATTGCTTTCTCCAATGTTTACGGGTTGTGATTGTTGCGACCAACAGGGGTAAAAGCTTTCACAGTGAATCAGAGCTGCAGTCTATAAGTTCTCTGTACAGAGAAACAAAAGAAACATTTATTTCTATTGAATTACTGTTAGGGAACATTTATCATTTCCTTTTGTGACAGCTTCTCTCTCTTGTGATTTAAATCACTTTATTCTCGGTGGAGCTGCGACTGTGTGGGCAGCTGTGGAGGAGGATATTCTGCTGACGTTTTGCTCCTCCCGTTCCCTTGTTATTGCAGTGTTGAAGATGGAAACGTGCGGCGCTGCACCACCCTCCACCAGCCTGCCTGCTCCATTTTCCCCCCCGACAGGAGAAGCATTGCTGCTGTCGCCTCTGTTTTCTCATTGTTTATCTTCCCCATTCTTCCTCACTTTCTTTGTCCTGGAGGAAAGACAGACTGCTCTTCCCTCCCTCTCCTCCACCGTTCCAATAAATCCATTTAAGATGGGGTTTTCTTAACCACAGATCCAATCTTCATCTCTCTTTCCTTCCATGTGTTACCTCCCAGATAGAGTGATGCTTTTTATCTCTTTTGGTTTTCTTTCCTTTGTTGTTTGGCCCATTTTTAAGGCTGTGATCGTTTCATGTATTAGAAAAGAGTTTATTAGTGTATTTTTTGTGGCGCAAAAGATTCATTCAATCACTTAGAAAAAAACGTTTTAGGTTCAAGCCATAGAAAGCAAGATCTACAGGAGGGTTGGATTTCAGATCAAGTCAGATCAAATCGCAGCATTCATGCCTGCTCTGTGTGTTCACATGTCGGTCAAACCAACTCTGGATCTGCACTTTATTTTTTATAGAAAATGCTTATCTAGAACCATCAGCTACTTTAAAATGCCAGTTGATTAGTCAGAAGACGAATAGCACCTTGGAGAAGTACTATCCCCAAGAAACATGGAAGAGATCCAATTTATTCACCTGCTTTCTTATCACCTAAAAGTGAGTGAAAAAGAGGCTTGAAAGAGATATTTGGGCTCACATGGCACAACTGTGCAAGGCAGAGACAGACACACTGCTCAGACCGTCAGCCTGCCTCGTTCATTACCCAAACATGACAACAGAGAACACGGCCCATTTCAGAGCATCCGCGGAGCCAAACAGAGGGGAGCCTGGTGAATGTGTTCACAGGAGCTGGTGGAAGCAGCATAAACCAAGCTGAAGTTAGCAGTACAACCTAAATGCAGGCGTTAAGTTACAGCTAATCACTTATCTTCACCCACCAAGAAATGCGATGGAGGTTGAAGCATCACCAGCCTCATACTGAGGAATGGAGACCAGAGGGACTTTCATCTGAGCTATACAAACCTCCACCAGAGATAATAAAAAAACAAAGGGTTCGCAACATGAGAAATTATAGCTGTATTTGTATCAACAATGTGGTGCTTTGTTCAAGTAAAATCCCAGCATTTTAAGAGGCTAAACACATTTAAAGGCATCTTAGATAACAAAGTAGTGGGTTGTTCAAAGATGCAGAATTACAAAAAAAAAGAACCATAGCAACTGATCATTATTATACTAAGATAACTATTTTATGTGTCATATTTTTTTGTGTCATAATAGGTAAAAGAGAATTGTCCAAAGATTATATGATAAAACACGGTTTTCTTGGTCTTTAAACAGAGAAAAAGAACATTTGTGAGCACTCACCTTATAATCTCCACACAAATATGTCGTCTTCAAATAAAATTCCAGCAGCACAAATGTCCTATTCCCAAAGGCTTCAAATGAAGCTTCCAGAATAAACTACCGGTGCTGACAGTGCAGGAGACCCCATTGTGCAGGTCTGCAATGATGCTTTCTGACAGAGCAGGTCTGCAGCCAGATCCCTCTTACTTTTTCTGCTCTTTCTTCTGTTTTTCATTCATTTTACTTTTTTCTCTGATTTAATTATTTGTGCTTTAAAATTCTTCCTCTAGCTGAGTATTGTACTTCAACTACAGGGGTAACCTGGTCCTGAGGCATGTCACCATATGTCTGTTTCTGTATCCTATCCTGTCGCTTTCTGCTCATCCAGGTGGAGCAAATCCTGCACAGTCAATGACTAGATGTAATCTGCTGATTTTCCTCAGATAGAACATTTTTTATCAATTGGTCTGAATTATTTAAATGAGTTGACTCATTTAAGTGCCTTGAGATGATGTGTTGTAAATTAGTGCTATAGAAGTGAAACTGAACTAAATAATTTTTAAAATATGTTGACAATGCTAAGGTTTTTTGTTGCCAGTAAAGCAGCTTCAGGGGTGAAATCACAGATGGAGAATTAGGTATTGCTTTTGTCTATTTATAATGTAAACATGTTTATTGTTCTTCTGTCTTTCCCACAGACCCTCTGTGTATCCCCAGATTTGACCCTAGTCTGGGCCTTATTGCACCAATAAACCCCATGATGGCAGGTATCGGCCTGGTCCCACCTCCCCCTGTTCCCCCTGACGTGCCTGTCATTAAGGAGATTATCCACTGCAAGAGCTGCACTCTCTTCCCTCAGAACCCCAGTAAGAACTTTCTCTGGACAACATAGACGGAGATGAGAAAAGTGTTTTGTTTTTTAGTGAAAGCAGAGAAAACTTGAAATGAAGAGAATTTGACTAATAAAATTACGTAGACACGATGTCCAGGAATAAATACCAGAATATTAATATATTTAAAGCAAAGCTAAGATATTGTCTGTTCCTTTAATCTATTTTTATGTTACTAGAACCATTAAGACTTATCTGATAACATACGGATTTATACCAGTCAGCTGCTTTGATACACGTACAGTTGATGAATAATTGACTCAGTAATGACGCCTATTCCGATACCTTCCTTCAGATCTGCCTCCTCCATCCACGCGGGAGCGTCCCCCGGGCTGTAAGACAGTGTTTGTCGGGGGTCTACCCGAAAACGCTACAGAAGACATCATCAGAGAGGTGTTTGACCAATGTGGGGAGATCACTGCCATTCGCAAGAGCAAGAAGAACTTCTGCCACATCCGTTTCAGTGAGGAGTTCATGATAGATAAAGCTATCTACCTTTCAGGTGAGTAAATCTGACTGAAGCTTTTAAATCATCTCTTTTTCGGAGGAGTACAGATTTAAGTTCAGTACCAGCCTCAAATATTGGACAGCTCTTTTAAATTTCAATTTTAAGGGTGTCTTTTATGTTGATGGGACAAAATAGACCAGAGTAATCAGTTGCAGAGGTTCTTATCTACTGATATGGTGATTTGAGGCAGGGTTCTGCATTACCTAGAGTTTCTAGTGTCAGTTGACCATGGGCCATCTACTCTAATGGTTCTTTTTAACCTTACAGCTGCATTCAACCACAGGATTTAATTATGTTTGGTTTTACAGTGGTTTACCTTCTATCTTTCTAACAGAAATAGTGTTTTTGTCAGACTTAAAGAGCCTCCAGTGCAGGATACCGCAGAGCTTGGTGTTTGGACCTACTGTGTGTTTTTGCATATCTTCCCTCAGGCCAAACAGTCTGGCAGTTTTCTGGTGTCACTTATCACTTCTATGCTGATGATTTTGATCTGTACTGTACTTTTAAGCCAACTGAAGATTTTCAAATTTGTCCTATTTAGTGACCTGTTTTAGTTGGGGCACTGGCTCAGTCACAACTACTTCCAGGTAAACTCTGATAAGGATGAAACCACAGTCTTTTCTGTTTAACCTAACCTCAGGAAATTTGATATTTTTGTTTTGGTGAAAGCAGAACCAGAAACTCTTTATTTTCAGCTATTTCTAAGCTTCTGACTGTTCTGTTAAAAGCTGAACCAGAGATAATTATCTATGGCTTTATTTAATCTTGTCTTGATTATTATACTATAAAAAACATGTTTATTTGCTTGAACAATAAAATCATCACCACCTTGATGGATATTAGCTGTTACCTGCTACAGTTTTTCTAATCAGCACATTAAAGAGGCGGCACATTACTGCAGTTTTAATCTGGTCACACTGGCTACTGAGATATTTTAAAATTCATTTTATCATTTTAGTTCTTACTTTTTAATGAAATTCAGTTTATTTATTTATAGTGCTAATTCACGTCATCAGAAATCACTTTACAGAGACAGTTCAGTCAGATCATAGTAGGAATGATTTAAAGTTTTAAAACAGCTTTTTGCATCCAGTCACTGACTTTACAGGATTGGCTCCTTCTGAATGAGCATGTATAGTCAGTAGACATTTGCTTGCATTGTGTCACTGACTCTGCATAGCTAGACCAAGCATGCAGGCAGTGACAGTGGAAAGGAAAGGCTCCCTTTGACGGGAAGATACCCTCAGAACCAGGCTAAATGTGAGGCTTTTGGAGCCATTTGTGATGAAGCTCCCGTAATATGTTAGAACCCTACACCTCTTCCTGTTCTTGAAGATCATCCAATCAATGGCAGTCAATGCTCCACAGACACCAAGTAAGACTAGATTCCATAGAGCTGTTGCTCCCATATCCAAGAATCTTTTGCCAACATCTTTGGGCTTCTTGGTCTGAAGAAGCAGCTCAGCACTTATTCTTTCAGTGGTTCATGACTAGTTTTAGGGAGGGTTTGTTTTTATTTCTGTCATGCTTTATCTTCTGTGTTGTTTATGCCTTTTTGAATTGTAAATTACCTTCGGTTTTAAACCTATTAATGGTGTGTATGAAAGAAAGTAATGACTTTACTCGCTACCAATGGATGTTTTGCATACAACCCTATGGAACTGGCTTTCTAAGGAAAAGTCACTCTCCTGTTTTTCATTTAGGATACCGGATGCGCATCGGTTCGAGCACGGATAAAAAGGACTCTGGAAGGATCCACGTGGACTTCGCCCAAGCCAGAGACGACCTGTATGAGTGGGAGTGCAAACAGCGCCTATTAGCCAGAGAGGAAAGGCATCGACAAAAGATCCACGAAGACCGCCTGCGTCCGCCGTCCCCTCCTCCCATCGTACATTACTCTGAGCATGAGGCGGGGCTGCTAGCAGAGAAGCTAAAAGGTGGGAAACTCTGAGAGAAAAAGGTCTAGTAAAGACAGATTTACAGTTTATGATGATACCAGCTGAACATACGCTTGTTTGGTGCTAAAGGTTTAGGCAGTTCCGATTATTTTCAGGGATGGATGAAGCAAACATCTCCACTGGTTAATCTATTAATATTGATGTTCAAGAAGGAATGAAATCTGAAGGTTTTACCATATTTCAGCATTGATACAGTGATATTATCAGACATAATACAGTATAATTATGTAAAGCTTCTTAAAGATGACACAGAGATCTATGTGTTTGTGTTGAATAATCTGGTGTTTAGACCACCTGCTAGGTTTAATATCAAAGACCAAATGAGTCTTTCTAGAAGATGCACAATTATTGATCTTTGTCCTGTTTGTGGCATCTGAAGGCACACTGTTACAAAACAAGTGGTTTGTATAAAAACTGCTTGTGCCCCCAGAGGAACAGGCTGTTGTATAATCAGGTTACTCTGTTAATCAAGTCATATTATTGATGTATAAATATATATTCATCTTGATTCAAAGTTTTCACTGGGTAAATTGAAAGTAGTTGTACTGGAACTAAGGTTTAGATGTGTGGTTTAGATTTTGGAGAATGAAATTGTGAACTCTTTAACCCTCTGTGCTGATCAGAAAGTTCCCAAACATTTTTCATTTCAATTGTTCACCATTTGCCAAACTCTTCATGTTTTTCTCGGCACTTTATATAACAATCTTGACATATGAGTTTACAAAATTCAGCTCAAATTGCTTAAATAGCTGTCCCATCTGTAGGATCCACAAATCATGGTACAGGTTAATGCCAGGAAGGGTTTCCAACTTTCAGAGTGTGGTAAGAGGGCCATTTCCTTGCTCTTTCTGCATCTGGTTTCACTTAGAAACACTCAATTTAAAAATCTGTAAGGCTTGTAATGTCAAAAACGGGATAACCTTGTGCAAAAAATAGATATGGATTCTTTAAAGCACCATTTGTGGACTACAATTAGCTTTTGTTTTTATTATTGCTGTAGAAAATCAAATGATCCAATTCTAACTGGCGATCAGCTTGTCTAAGGCCAAAATGGTTCAGTATATAAACAGTTTTGAAAAAACAAAATATTTTATGAAAACCCAAAGTGTGATTTAATGAAGTGCTAGAAAATAAACGTATAAGCAGTGCATTTATTATAAGATTGTAATTATTTTCAACAGTGGGAGCCTGGAAAAGAAGTTTTGAAAAATTGAGCTATTTTATCATTACTGTAGATGACTGTGGTAATAATAACATGACAGATTCAAATTATCTATGTTTCCAAAAGTGTCCTTTTTTATATTTTAAAAACATAATATGTATAAGTTGTGCTTATTAAACTTCTTGTTATAGTTCTGATACAGCAATGTATTTACGCACTTTTCACAGGCTGCATCATATTTCTTAGCTTGCAAAGATGTAATAACATATTCTTCTTGGTGTCAGCCCTACGAATGAAGAGACCATAAAAAGATAAGAAATGGATAAAATCAAATTTATTTGTAGTATGACTCCAATAAATACCAAATATCAACAGGTTATCTGGAGTGTTAATCTAGATCTTCACATAACAACTGCATAAGAAAATGTTTGTATTTTTCTATAGCCATAGTTAAATGAAACGACCACTGCTCCTCTTCTACCCTTGTTTTAGACCTTTAACCTGCTCCCTCTGCAGAGCAGAAAACTGGATGCAGAAGGAGCAGCGTGGGTGTGAGCTGAATGAGGTGTACAGTGAGAAGCTCGCGATGAGTGATGTTTGTGGAGGAGTGTGAAGGTCACTGCTCCTCCTCTGTTATGTATCCTCTGCTGGCCTGTGGTGGAAGCTTATCTTTCCTGAATGAGAGCGCTGCATATTTACAGTGGAAAGCTGTTTTTTTCACTGTGTTCTTGGAGGAGTATAGCTGAAGAAATCAGTGAGGTAATTCAATGTTCTTCAGTCTAACTGAAAACCAAGAGGTTGCTTATTGTAGTTACGTTGGCAATTCTTCCCGTCTCTTTAAACATCTGAAAACTACAACAGTATGTACCAGTATGTATGTTTCAATCCCTTATTATTGGTATTTTTTCCCTTTTGTCTGTTCTTGTTGTCCTTGACAGTTTCCTGGTCTTAATACTCACCAGGAGAGTAACACCAGCAAATCAAAGGACCACGGATGACATAGTTTCAGCTGGAAAAGAGTCACAGCAGCAGTTAAAAAGGAAAAAATCAAGAAATAAATAAAATAAACTGAAGAATAGACATTTCTTTCCCCACAGTAGCTTTGTATGATTCAGCTAAGAAAAAAGTTCACCATGATAGTAAAATGGTGATGAAGTACTGAGTTTTATGGCATTTTTGAAAAAGTATATTTTTAAATGGTATTTTTAGGCTCTGGTGGCCTTCATCTTAGTGTTATTTTTGAACGTAGGCAGATAGGAAAGACATGCAGCAAAGGTTGACTGGCCAGGATTCGTTGAGGACTGAGGCGTTTAACCACTACACCAACGCCGCACCCTTGAAAAAGTTTTGTTAAAATACTTTTAGCAGTTGTGGTGTAGATTATGGGTTATTTTAAAGTAGCTGAAACCCAATTTGACTTTCTTGCATTTAAACGGTGGTGTGTTAGCTTTATGTTTTTTGTGCAAATTTAGATATTTTTGTCCAATCTTACTTAAAATTTTCTGTATACATTTTAGGGCTGACCTCTTTAAGTGAAAGCCTGGTTCCTTTATGCTATTTTTTTCATGTTGGTTACAACCAGTACAGCTTTGTCAATGTGTACATTACAGCCTAACCTCTTGGTTAGCATAGCTCTTAACCTCTTCATACCATCTCCACACTTTATCATGTCCCTCAAAGCTTCTCTTAACGCTTTAGAAGAATATTTCAAAATTTGTCTACATGTTTTACTCTTGGTCTAGTGGTTTTATGTGATTTATTATCACAAATTAATAAATATATGATTATCATTTTTGGTGTGTGATTAAAAATAATGTATTTCAGGGAAATACATTTTACCGCAAATTTCATACAGAACTATAATGCTACCAATAATAAAGTTAAATTTAGATTAGATTTTCCATATTTCTTTTTTAGATTGTGTTTTTTTCCAGTATATCTTTATTTTTCAGAGAGGTAGCAGCATATTGATTTGATTTAATATTTGCTTCTCTATAATCTGAGCCTCTCTGCAGTTTTTCCTACAGTCCTGTTATACCTAAATAAACAAGCTTGTTCTTCTCTTTGAATAAACCCTTTCAATTCACTCTACCCATCAGACAGCAAGGGAAATAAATTTCCATTCTTCCCCCACTTGTCCCTGTTCAGCAGCATTTCATTGTTGCTCCCTGTAATGTGACTGTAATCTGCTGCTGGGTATGAATGGGCCTTTATCAGAGCAGGGGAAAGTGTCTTCTTACAGGTTGTGTTGCATTGGGTATTGAGCTCATTAAATGCTGTCTAATTCACTCTGTTCTGCGGTCTTCAGCCGCTCTGTGGCATCCTTCAATTATTATTCAAATAGGGGGAGAAAGCTGAAGACGGAAGCCTGCAGAGACGCCACTCTTTACAGCTGAGGCTGACTGACTTAGAAAATCAAAAATGCCTTTTTGGTGATCAGCCGCTGTGGTTTGGTTCACAATGACGAGGACCTATAGGGGAAGATTTTACTACTTATTTATTTTCTCTCTGTGTATTTAGCCTGCCTGAGTGTTGAAGGTCAGATAAAATAGGTTTCATATCATTCATTTCAGTCACCATTTGGTCAATTGGATTCTTTTGAGATCTTCAACTTCATTAAGCATTTTATTTTGAAAAGCTCATATTAAAAGAGGCTAATTTCAGGCACAGTTTAAAATAGTTACAATCAGCTTTATAAACAATCTTATATACTGAATTATATTATTGTTATACTTTCTAGAACTGCACTGTTAAGTTAATAGCATGTTGGAGGAGGTCTTTTAGTTGCATTCTGAAATGTTATTTTTTTAAGACATTAATTTTATCCTTTTGTGGATCATAATTGTTTATCTCCTGTTTGTTGGGACATCTGTTTACGTGTCATCGTGTACATATTACTGTGAAGTTTCATTACTGCATTCCAGATATTTTGCTAATAGCAGTGAGTGTTGCCCCATATTATTTTCCCAGAGACCTCACCATTGTTATTTTGACAATTGTTTATGTTACACCATCTGCTGTTTAGCCATACTTCACTCTCTGCTGTACTTCCAATATATCTTCACTTTTTCAGCTGCTGTGTCAGAGAAAACAAAATAACTGACTTGTTTTACGCAAATGTCAGGAAGTATTGCATACATCTGTGAAGTAAGACAGTTTTCTCCATTCCTCTTCTTCTAAAGGCAACCAGCAAAAGGGGAACTAGAAGAAGATGGTTACAGGGAGCTGAAGAATCTCAGTAAGGTTATTTTGAGGCAACTAACTTGGGTGCATTATGTCAGGCTCACAGAGAGGGCATTAATATAAACCTTTTTTGTAGAAAATGGTATCACCACCAGAACTTGAAGTAGCTGCTAAACAAGGAAAAAAAAACCTGTAGGGGCACAGACAGGAAAATAATAAGAAATATACAGAAGTAACTTAAAGTCAGTGTAACAGATAATGTGGAAGAATGCAGGATGATGCTGAAGAGGAAGCCCAAGCAGGACAACATTATAGTTGTCTGGTCAAGGATGAAGAAGATTCCAGACTTCTATCAAAAGATAGATCTCACAGAACGGTTCAATATGTTCAGTTCCTGTTCTCCCACCCAAAGTCAGTTCCACCAACCTTTGACCCAAAGCTTTGCTGTCACACCTTTCCATCTTAGCCACTGACCCCTCTCCCACTGTCATTTAGAAAAGGCAGCTATACTGAGTTTTTTTATTACTAGATTTTATTATTAGATTTCTCTATTATACATAAGATAAAGAAAAGGGACTGTTTACAGAAATCATAATGTGTAACAACTCATTTAAGAAACCTTTAGAATATGAGATACAGCATGTTGGTTTTTTGCTTTGGAATAAGGAGGTTATTGAAATTCAGCTCAATTGCACCATTTTGGTAAGGGTTGTGGTTCCATATGTACTGTATATCTTTATAACTTGTAATATGGTGACTTGTTGTGGTACTGGACCACTTGATGTGTGACAATTTGTAATGTGGTCTAAACATTTATCGGCATTGGTTTGGATTATAGTTGCTACTTGTCGTCTAGAATCTACTTGTTTAACTGTTCAGTTGTTACCATCATACAAGTCTTGGAATTTTATAGAAGGTTTTTTTTCTTCCGCTTTAGTGCTGTGGTCTTCTTGTCCAACTCATCCATCTTCCATCCATCCATCTTCTCCCGCTTCATCCGTAAAAGTCGCGGTTGGGCCGGTGCCTATCTCTGACAGACTATGGGCGTAAGGCGGGGTACACCCAAGACAGGACGCCAGTCTAACGAAGGGCCTTATCCAACTCTGCCTTCTTAATTTGCTTCTCTGGTACCAGGGTTGCTGAAGATGGTATAAATGGCCCTGGACAGGTCTGGTTTTAGGGTCAACTCAAAAGCTTCATATTGTTTTCTAGTATTTTTGTTTTAGTGTCCCTTTGTGAGGTCACTGTATTTATGGGTTGGGGTGTTACAACATTTAATTTTTCTTTGCAATTAATAGAGTGGGTTTTTTGAAATTCAGTTATCAGGACAAGTAACAATGCATCCTGGTTGCAGCAGAAAAAAACATCCCAGATTATCTGAATGGAATAACAACACTTCAAGACAGAGTTTAAAGAGTAAATAAAGCCAAGCTGCTCTTTGGCTGCAACGACAGAACATAGCAGATGAAATCATGATGCTTTCAAAAGTAATTGCTGCCACCTTCTGGTTTAGAGGGGAACTGCTTGTTCTGCCAAATATCCCTATCTCACACCTTAGAGAATCCTTAAAAAAAAAAAATTTTTTTCCAGATTATGATGTGGGTAATCACCAAAATTGAATGTTATATAGTTTGTTATTTTTCCCGGGGGGGGACCCGGGGGGGACACCTTTGGTAAAAATGCAACTAAAATCCAGTTTTCAAGTTATCCTGTACATAAACAGACAGACAACAACAAAAGCTCCTTGGCAGAGGTAATAATAAAAAATTACCATAAGGAGTTTTAATGGTACACAATGATCACATTGCAGCATGTATTTGGGTTTTAACAAAGCTTGGTCCACTTTCAGTATTGTTATGTTTGGGAAAACAAACTCAAACATCCACTTGAAATGAACAAGACTTGTCTGAAAAATATCTAAAGGCATTGTATACCAACTCTGTTCCTCTTCTACTTCATCAAAAAAAAAAAAACAATCTGAGCTACACAATCTCTGTGAAAGAGGGACTCATTCTTACTGTTATAGTTCCGCTTGTAAATTATGATCCATGTTTAACAGGTATTATTGTTTCTCAGTGGAAACAGTGTCTTACCGTTGATTCACAGCTTAAATCTTTAACGATACTTTGGAAAAAATGTACACGGCTCATATTCGTTTTGGAATATATGGTCTTCATATTTACCACAAATGCATCACTATATAAAAACTAAACGACCTTTATTCATACTATACATAAAATGAAGCTGTGTTAAAGATTTGGTTTATGTGATGAAGTGTTTTTTGCTGGATTTGAAGCTGTTGAAGTTAAACGTCTGAAGTTTTAGTACTAAATCATAGCTCATATTTGAACTAAATGTAGACATATTCATTTTATGTAAAGGTTAAACTTAAAATTCAGCACTCTAGTCTGTAAACATTGTGCATTAGTAAGAGTTCAGAGCAGTTCTGCATTAGTAGATACTAAACAAAAGAAAAAACGTTCAGTAGAAATAAATTCCATTAATTCCCATTCCATCCTGTTCCATTTCGGTTAAAACTCTAAAGGAAACAAATGGTTTATTAAAGGAAAGTTTTGCCAAACACTGATTCTTTCAGAAATATGGGAATAACTGAAATAACCCTTCTTCATTCTTCCCACAGACGACAACAAGTTCAGCGAGGCCACGGCGGTCCTCTTCACCTGGATCGACCGAGGCGAAGTCAACCGCAGGACCGCCAACCACTTCTACTCCATGATCCAGTCGGCAAACAGCCACGTTCGCCGCCTGATGAGCGAGAAAGCTCTGCATGAGGAGGAGATGGAGCGAGCCAAGGAGATCTTTAAGAATGCCCTGATGGGCATCCTAACACAGTGTAAGTACGCTTTTTAAGTGTGATACAGTCACGGTGAGAGAACCTTTCAGGCAGATGGTTTAATACCGTGAAGAGCATCTTAAAATAACCGGTGCAGTTATTAAGGTAAGCCGGCCCGATAACTGACTGATCCGTGTATTAACAGTGTTGGTTGTTGGTTTAAGTTTATAATAACATGTAAAAAACAGCAACAAACATTAGGATCCAGGAGTGTGACTGGTTTATCATTCATATATCACTTTAATCCGTTTGGTGAGGAGATTAGAACTTGCAGGAACTCAAGAAAGTAATATTAGCACCTTAATAATAAATACATAGTATAACTCCTAGTGTACATGAGTTGCTCTCAGCGCTGCAGGGCGTGGTGCCGCAGCAGATTACAGAGGTGCAGACCATGAAGCCATTTTCAGCATATCCACTTTGAAGCCCGTCTCGATTTGATTCATTTACCCTGCAAGCTTCTCAGCCCTGTCTCCATGACAACACTCTCTGATCCGTCTCCCCATCAGCGGTGTTATCCTGAGCTCACCGTGCTTCCCAGATGAGGTCAGTCGCTCAGAAGTTTCAGAGGCTGTGGTGCCACAATGTTTTTGACCTTTTCCTGGCAAAGTGGTGGAAAACTGCAGAGCACAGAAGCACAAATACAGGCTGTGTGTTCTGGAGTTTTCTGTTGTCATAAAGTATCCAGCATGACTCTGGAAAAAACGGGTTTAACGTCAGTTATTGATCATCAGCTTAAAGCCCTCATTTTTCAACCTTTCCAAAGTGAAAGTTTTTTCTTCTAAACTGACTTTATTTATGCTATTACGTCTCTAACAGCTCATTATAGCTGAATATAAAGAATTCAGCTATATTTATATTATTAAACTGAACTCATGTATATTATGACAGGGAGTATAACAGTCTTAAAAGAGACGCCAACAGCTTTAGCATCTATCATACGCTGCTTTTCTACACGTACCCTCTCAGCCCAGCTTCATCCAGTTATTGTTAATTTTCCAGTATGTTCTGGTGCTTAGTAAAGCTTGGTCTACACTTGACGCGTCCGCGAGGTCCATGCAGTGAAAATTTTGTCATACAGACTCAATGTGTACAGAATTTCTGCACAGTGCAAAATTTATAACTACGCAGACGGATCTGCATGGAAAACACCGCGAGTGAGAAGCAGTGTGGGTTCGCAAATGTAAACATCAAGAGGTCTGCCCTTTTATATACTATTTTTATACACAGTTACATAGTTCAACAAAAACAGATATTTTCAGGTGCGTAATATACCTGTTCGAACCCATTTTCATGTTCAGCCAATCATATAGTGTAATGTCACAGGCGGTTTAGGGCCTGAGCAGATTTGGCCATACAAAGAGATGTGGTACCTACACCCTGATCTGACAGCCAGACACAGACTTTTTTATGCTTGGTAGCTGGTGAGAAAATACAGAGGGAGATAAACAGAAACAAGAAAATGTCCTCCGTTGTTTCATGTTGGTTTCACACACAAATCATGTCACATTACTTTTTAGCACACCTTGCTATGGCGACTTCATCTACATTGAGATGAGACGTAATAGTTATAGGAAACCAGCAGATAATGGAAAAAAACCTTCAATTATTTACCAAGAACATAGAGATTCTCATGTTTCTTGCCACCTCCCCCTTCATGCAGCATAAAAAAATAAAAAATCAAATGGAAAAAAGTTCCCAGAAGACTGAAGTGCTAAAATGGTTGTTTTTTGTCCGTGTCTGTGTCCACATACCATGTTAGCCCCCCACCCCCGGACCCAGTGCTCACCTTAGACAGTTCAGTTCTGCTTAGGAAACAGTAGCCGAGGCAGATACTTTAGAGGAAAACGTATATATGGCTGCGGCTTATGTTGCATGTTCAAATGCTTGCTCCTTAAAGAAAGTTTAAAGAGGTAAGTACTGTGCTGTCAAAGTTTTTCAGTTTTTAATTTTACTTCCTTTTATTTCATAAAGTCACATCAAATATAGCACTGCATAAATAATCATATTTGAAATGTCTGAATGTTTTTTGTTGTTTTTTTTCGTTTGTTAAGGCAAAGGGGATTATAAAGCCTGAAATGTTCAGTAACAGCAAGTTGTAAGAGCAAAGTTTTAAAGGCAACATTTCAACACAGAATGAAAGAAGGCTGTCCATGAATAACTGATCCTTCTGGTCTCCACACACAAAAACAATCTCCGTATCGGAGTGGAAATACAGTTAAATCCCCTCTAAATATGCCGCAGTGCCCACAGTTTATATCTAAGTCTTCTTTTGTGCTAACAGATGCAAAAAAGAGCATTTTCTTTTATTATCTGAGTCTGCAGTCCTGATGAGAATAGCCTCTTAATGCTCTTCTTCTATTCTGGAGAAATGTTGCCTTGTCAGTCTGAAGGAAGTGAATCTGCTTGTAATGTAAGTATAGAGCACGATCCAGGGGAGAGACCTGTTCATGACCTGGACACATTGGATTATTACAAATACTGTTCAGGCCAAAATCCCTCCTAATCCTGACAGATTTAGATGCTACCAGTTACACATTATTAACAAATACAACGTTAAAGACAAATAATGCACTTCTCAACAATAACTATAACTGTTGACCAGTCTGTGATTTTTATCATGTCATTTTGATTAATGCCTCTGAGCCATCACCCTAATCTTTTTGTTAGCTATATGAACACTTGGGGCAGAAGAGTTATTTATTCAACACAATCGTTGATATTTATTTAATCCTATGGTGTTCAGCACTTAAAAACTGTAAAACACATCGGTAGGGGGTCATGAAAATAAGGCTAGTTCTAATTTTCTCCCTCGTATAGTTTTCTAGATTTACTTTGCCCATAAAATACATACACTTGTTGAGTTTTAACATGGTAATAATAAAAAGGTAGGATTTCCTAGTATCAGTTATATTTTTACTGCCAAACATCCATAAAAGGTCCTGTATGTTATTTCAATTACATTTAGTGTACTGTATAAATATCCACTACTGGGTCTAGGTTCTATTGTCTTCAGTACTTTTTAGAGTTCATAGTAAAATCAAAACATAAAAGTATGATTAACTATATTTCTATATTTTGTAGTTTTCTTATTAGTTATTAATTAGGAAAACAATATTGCATATTCCAAAAACAAAGTGCTTTTGTAAAAACTTTATGTTTTTACACTTTGATATAAAATCCTGTTCGTTAGTATAGTTGTTTTCTTCCAACCTGTTCCGTGTAGGGTGCTTTCCATTTCATGTCTCTCTCCCAGCTTTTGAAGACTGAATAAAGTCCAGGACCTCTCGCAGCTAAAAATCAGATTTTCACAATTTAGCATACACAGAAGTTGCTGCTCTATGCAGAATAACTGCAGAAGGAGTCAGTTTATCTCAACTTTGAGCCAGAATCAGTGCGTTCTAATGTACATCAGCCCTTCCAGATCAGAGAAGTGGGTTTTTGTTTACAATGTGGGCGCAGCACAGTTAAGGTAGGTGCTTCCTGGATTGGAAACATTGCAGCTAAAATGCAGGATTTAAAGAGGTATATTAAGACTGAGGAAGCAAAATACCATTGTTTCCATTATTTGATAAAGGAATAGCATGAGTACTTTAAAAAGCTCAAAAAAAGGAAATTTTGCATTATATAAGTTAATTTAAACTTTCAAAGAATTCTGAATGCACTTAAAAAAGGAAAATAGAAGAACTCCTTTCAACTTAAGGTTTTACATCTCATTAAATCTCACAATAATCCTATATATGTTCCTATGCCCAAATTATTTGCTAATACAATCCTGTTTTAATAAAAAATTGCAAGAAAAACATTACTTGGTTTGCATGAACTAATAAAACATTAAGTCCAGTAAACCCAGTAGGGCACATAGATCCACGTTATTGGCCAATAATCAATGTAAATGTTTAGGACCATAAACATTTGTGCATACCCTGTGCTGTATCAGTTTGAAGTTTTTTAAAGAAACTGTGTACTATATAAACAGAAAATGACTAAACAGTAGTTGTGTATTTGAAAGCAGTCCATCAAGTGCTCAAGTGACCCTAAAAGAAATGTTTTCACCCATATTATCTCTAACAATGCTCCAAATCATGACCCCTGTTAACAGGTTAGATACTGACTAGATACTAACTATCCGACAAAACCTCACTTCAGAGAAAAGCCATTAGTTATGTTCCTGTCAGAGGGTAGTAGCCTGTGCTCAGTCTTACGGTCTCTCCTCTGTTTGGTGTAGGAGCCTCGAGTCAGAGCTACATGCTACATCAATGGCTTATTTTGTCTTGACCCTCCTCCTCCTCTTCCCTGTTCACCTCAAAGTCGAGCAGATCACCGCCATTTTCACGGCCGCCACCAGGCAAAAGGCATGGGACCATTTCTCAAAAGCACAGCGCAAGAACATAGACATATGGCGCAAGCAGTGTGAGGTTGGTACGACTTCTCTCAGTTCTCTCCTCCCATCCCAGCCCTTCTTCTTTCTTCTCTGCTGTCACCTGTGAGTCCCCAGGAGCGAGCTGACAGACAGGCCTGTCTGATCTGTCAGAGTCAGCGGCCCTGTTGTTGTTTTACTGGATGTTTGGTTCTCACAGACAGACAGAAAGATAGCTGCCTGTGATCCCTGAGCCTCTCCTCCTACCAGCTGGGAAACTGTGAAACATCTGATGTCTCTTCGAAAGTGTGAGGCGCTGCCATGGCAACAGTGATTTCCAGGATTAGGTCTCTAATCAATTATTCATCCAGAATTAAATCAAGATAACAAGTAGGAGCGTGAGATTTGGGTGTGTAAAAGAGGGATGGTTTCAGCACAGCCAGCTCCAGGCAGCTGGATGCAGCGGCCGGTTCCTGTGGAAGTGACACATGCAGAACCAGAATGTGATAAAAAAAAAAGAGTTAAATGCAATGAGCTTTAGGTAAAGGATTTTAAATATTAAGAAACCAATGTGCTTCCTGCTGCCAACTACCCACAGCAAACTAAGTTTTTAGGTTAGCTCCAGTTCAGTCACTTCCTACAACTTCATTCGTTCATTTAGGACTCTGAACAGGAAAGATTTTAAATGTCACAGAATCTCTTAACCTTAGCGGCTTTCAAAAGTATCCATGATTCATTAACTTTTTCACAGTTTTTTAACAACTTTTATGCAGCAGCCTGAGACAAAGTCTGGTTAGATTTGAGGTGTACCCTGGACAGGTCGCAAGCTAGAGGCACAGTTTGCACATCTAGACACTGATATTTTTGAACCTTTGCTTTGTGAAATTCTTAGCAGCAGTTTTTCTTTCATTCTTAAATGGATTTAGGTCCAGATTTTGTGCTGTTGTAAAATATTAACATGTTTTTACCTGAAACACTTTACTGTATTTCTGGCTGCACGTCTTTGGTTAGCATCCTGCCAAAAGTTGACCTTCCCAGACCGCCCTGTTTTTAGCACAGTTCAAGTTTTCCTGTCACTGCAGAAGAAAAGCATTCCCACACCCTGATGCTACCATCACCATGTTTGACAATGGGAATGGTGTATTAAGAGTGATTTATTCAGTTTATTACTGGCCGTTTACAGATGTGCTCTAACCAACCTCGAAGGGTCTTCCGTCATACTGAGATTAAACGAGACACATGAAGATATTCATTTGGGGATTTTTTGAAAGGTAGATGTTTGCACTGAGTCTGTAGTTGGAATTTGGCAAAATGTGAAAAGCGAGAGCTTTCACTCTTTCGTTTAGATAAAAGGGCTTTTTATTTGTAAGATCAGAGTAACACAAGCATCTTTTGAGGAAGTGATAAGGCATCGTACAGGTGGGGGTTTTACACTTTCTCATATCAGTTCTCCACCTATATTTTACACAGGCACATGCATGAGGTCTCCAACCCTGGTCCTTAAGATCTATCGTCCTGCAGGTTTTAGATGCATCCCTGCTCTTACACAGCTAAATCAAATGACTGACTGATTACCAGGCCTTTGCCACAACAAATACCATTTAAATTATCTGCGTTTGAACAGGGATGAATCTGGAGGACCAGCATTGGAGACCCCTGCTTTATAAACTGAAGATTTCATACTGCCAACTATAACTTTACTTTGTGGAGAAATCAGAGTCATTTGTTGTTTTTTGATGTGATGTAAGCACTGAACAATGTTTGATGAGTGCGCTGAGGAAGACCCACTGTGGGTTTCTGTGTCCATCTGATGTTTTAGGAGCTGAGAAACGCTCACAGCGAGGAAATCATGGGCATCCGACGCGAAGAGGAGATGGAGATGTCAGACGATGATTTAGACGATATTCCAAACAAAAGGATGCGAACTGAAGAAAACGGTTTGATAAACCACTTCATCCACTGCATCATGTCTTAGTCTTTTCTGTTTCCATCTGGTAAAAAAGCAAACTGTTCTTGGTTTGCTTTTGAAATGTGACCTTTGTTTACCCCCCGCAGGAGTGTGTGATCAGACCCAGGCCTCCCTGAAGGAGGAGAACGACTCCCTGCGCTGGCAGCTAGACGCATACAGGAACGAAGTGGAGCTTCTGAAGAAGGAGCAGAGCAGAGTCAGCCGACCAGACGATGATCACGTTCATCCACAGGCCCTCCCTCATGCTAACGGCCCAGAGGCTCAGATCCAGCTGCTGCAGCAGAGTATGCACAGCATGCAGCAGGTAGGCCGCTGTCTTAAAGGGACCCCGTCATACTTTTAGTATTAACTCCCATTAATGTAAGAGTGTATCCTGATATCTGAATGCTGCTTAAACAAAGAGCCCAAAGACGTGGTGATGTTATGAGCTCTGTGTGGGGTAGCAACAGAGTGGGCACTAAATATACATATGTGCTGTCCTGGGTTTGATGCCTAACCTTTTTTTTTCTGCATGTCTCCTCACCACCTCACCACAAAAAAAGCACCCTCTGTGAGAAAAAACAACAAATTTTTCTAACATAAAAAACAATATTTAGATTTTTTTACCTTAAAATCTTAGCATCTACTGCAAAAGGTCCAAAGCATTTAGAAAGATCAAAATAGCTACACCTTCCTACTAGTCTTTATAAATTACTTTATAAATTACTTTTTAGAAAGTATGATAAGAATATTTGAAGACTTTAAAGGGATAGCTTAGGTTTTTGTGAAACGTTCACCATCTGTAGCTGAGATTTAGCTGTGTTTCTACCATCGTCGAGCTTATTTTAACAATTTTAAAACATCCCAGAGCTGTCACACCTCGATAGGGATTAGGACTATTTTTTGGCTGCTATGAAACTGTCGCCTGGTGTGGAAGACGGAAATAATAATATTATAAACGGCGGAAGGATCCATTACAGACAAGAGAGGGGAGGTGAGACGGCAACTTCTGCACCAGGCGGCAGAGTGATGGCTGCCATAAAATAGTCCTAATTAATATCAATGTCTGAGAGCTCTGGGATGTTTTAAAATTGTCAAAATAGTCTAAAAAAACACATGTATAGTTTTTATGACCTAAAGTTGTGTTTGCACGCTTATACCGTCCCGGAACTACTTCTCCTGTACGCTAGCAGCCGTTTCTCATAGCAGGAGGCTTGGCGCTGGGACACTGATAGATCTCAGCTACAGACAGTGAACATTTTACACGACCAAAACCTGAACTATCCCTTTAAACTGAGTACATCAGTCATCCAGCTGGAACCGGTGCCTCCAGGAGTCACTGGATGAGGGACTGGCTTCACCCTGAGGACAACTAAGCAAAATGTTTCTCTGTGTTCAACTAATGGTGTAAAAAATATTATTTTAAAGTGACTTAATCCATCTTTCTCATATTTTTATTATTTACTGTCTGACCTTATTTATTAAATCTGAATAATTCCTAAACAACACCAATTTTTCCTTTCATAAATGAAAAGACCAGCTTAATCTATTTCTTTGTGCTATCGTTTCCAATTAGATTAGAGATTCAGAACAATCAGATATTGTTCTAAAATTACCACATACTAATGATGGAGTTAATCTTTGAATGAATAAAAAATGCATCAGTTCAATTCTACACACAAAATCTGATTTCTCCCATTTTTATTCCATAAAAATAACCAGGAGAGCTTTCCTTATCCAGAAGACATTTTCTCCTTAAACAGGATCAGGTCAGAGTGCTGGTTAGAAATCTCTGTGTTTTAAACTAGCAGATCGGGGGAATCTTGGCTCAAAGTCCTTTGAGTTCTCCTTGGAGATTTCTTCAGGTGGCCAGTAATGGTTAAGCCCTGTTGGCAGTGCTGTGAGACCGTGGGTAAGCGGGGAGTCTAATTTCACATCAACTATCACAGTAAATGAAAATGGAGGCTTACCACAGTAAAACATGAACATTTTAAGCATTAACATCAAATGTGTGACTGTTGAGCAGCATAATTCGGTTTTTTAAAAGCTTCTCATCATGTTGTATAAATATAACTAAATTTACACCCCCCCTCCCTGATACAGAGTTGCTGAGATTTCTTATAATCCCTCATTCCACCAAATTCATCAAGCAGCTCAAAAAGCTTTGTTAGTTCGCATCACTTCGTTGGCATGAATAGCCTGATCTGACTGGACTTCCTGTCTGTCTCAATGTGAAGTGACAAGGCTGATGGAACACGACAGATTTTAAGGAACCACTGATACACAAACACACACAGAGCGTCCAAAGTCCCCCTGCTGTCGCCTCTCGTTTGTCACCTGCTGATCCTGTACTTCCCTCCTCATAGGCAGGAAACAAAGTATGAGCTTGTAACCACATTACAGTGAAACTTTAGTTCATTTCAATGAAAAAAAACAACTATTATTGTGAATTGCAAGAAAAAAATATGAATTGATTCAAGATTTGTTTTTATTTTACAAATATCTATAGCTCTGCAGATGGTGAGACATGTTTCTTTGCCAAAATCATTTAGTGGAATCAGATGAAGGTCTGGATTTTCACCCCATAACCTCTGGTCAGCCTCCCCAAAGGAGGATTTATTTCAGATTGATGTATCAGTAATACTTTTAAACCAGACTCTGCATTTTCCACATTGGGTGAAAATGTACATTTGCTTTGTATTTTAGAGATATCCTTTCTGTGTTGCCTATATTGCTGCACACAGGGCTGATCTCAAATAATTTATGATGCTGGTATATGACCAAAGAGGGCTAAAAATACAAACACGATAAACTGATCAGATGTTTACTGTGAAAACTATGAAGAGTTTTCTTGCTTTTTACAAAATATATGTCCTTTACATAACATTCTCTTGGAATACTCTGCAGTCAGTGATTGTAATATGAAAAATGTAGAAAGGCTTTAGGGGATTGATTATTTTTCTTCAGTCCAGTGAAGGTGGTGGACGACAGGAGAACATTTCCTAAAAAATGTCTCCATCCTCATACATGGAGCTGTTTTAGAGCTGGACTGCTCCTTTAGATACAGACTGCTGCACCCTAGGTGCAAAAAAGAGGGTTTTTGTTATTTTTCAATTTAGTTATACATAGTCAAACAGACAGAGCTCAGTTTATATATGCATGTTTTGAATTTTTCAAACTGTACTGTTTTTATTTTCTTACATAGCACATCCAACCTTACTGTATAGTCTAAAAAAAATCTGTTTTTTTGTTGTCATTGTGATCCTAATGTGCAGCTGCCTCTGTTTGCCTGTCACTTTGCAGCTGGTACACCTGAATTTCCTTCATCATGGATAATAAACTCATATATTTTGTACATTTACTGCTCACCTCCTAAAATAAGCTGTTTAGAGTCAAAAAGATAATGATGAAGGTATTCTTTTTAAAAGATATAGTGACCAACTATCACACAGATCTTTACCGGTGTTTTTTTATTTTTTAATTCAAGGTAGCTGAGATTAAATCTGTTCCTAAACTCCTTACTCATATATTACACATTTGACGATGAAAAGCTGAACTATCTTTTCATTTTAAAGGCCTCTTTGTCTTCATCTGTTTTACATTCAGTCCATGCATTTCCAATTATTTTCTACTATGCTGAGTTTGGAATCTGTTCTTAAGCTAAGTACTAAGTATCTTTGTTTTTCTTTCAGCAACTCCTGAGCCTGCAGGAGAAGCTGTCAAATAAGGAAACTGAGCTGGAGCAGGCGAGAGAGGAGCATCGATACCTGGAGATGGAGGTGCTCTCACTCAGAGACAGGGTCAGTGCTCATGGTTCCTTTCTCTGGATTATAAAGATCAAACATGAAGCTGCTATTAAAAGATAGTCTACTGTCTCACAGTTTAAAGTTTCTGACTTGAAACGTTAGCTGTGAAGGGAGCTAATATTTAGAGACGTGATAAGATGCAACACACAGACACAACCAACAGTTCAATGAGCTCCTTTAACTAACTGACATCAGTGTTTCAGGACATTAGGAGGAAGCATCTCCTAATGTGTTCCTGGACAGAACCTGCTAATGCTTTAAAAAAGCACGCCGCTGAAAAATCTATTTAAAGCTACATTCAAAAAATACTTCAAGTACTTCCGAACTTCAGTCAGAAATAATTCCAATATTTTTCTGACCTCTGCATTCTATTCTCAAGCATCAGAAGCAGTTGTGGAATATCCTAAATTTTGTGTAATTTTAGCAGCAATAATTTTACCTCCATCAATGTTACCTTTTTAGTTGAGTTTGTGTGCTTGTGATGGAGAGACCTGTGATTTTAATGACATTGTGCGAATTTAAGCTCTAGGTGTAATTCGCAATATGGGGCAACATTTGCTGCTTGGCAGAGGTCTGCTCTCTATGAGTTTTTTGTTTTTTTTTTTACTTTGTGTTCTGTTTCGAGTACAAGCAATCAAATTACTTTTGGTTTTAGGTTTTGGTGTATTTACCATATGACTTTTAAACCATGGTATAATTACCAAGACGTGCTTCTAATAATGTCCATACATGGGAAAAAGCTAATTATTAAAATAATAGAAATTAGATTAAAAAAATGTAAAAAGATTATTAAATTACATAACAATTCTAAATTATGTAAAAAAAATAAAGAATAAAAAATAAACTATACAGAAATGTGTATCGTTAAAATAAGAGGTAAGTAACATGAGAAACACAATGACTAGCAATAAAGCAAATTTATAAATTACTACATTAAAAAATAGAATGATTCATGACATGTTGGATAGTATGAAACTCTTCTTTTCCCTCTTTTAAGGACATGTTGGCACATTAGATTTTTACTGGAAGTTGTTTTTTTATCTATATTGAAAATGATGAGGCTGTACGGTGGTGCAGTGGTTAGAGCTGTTGCTTTGCAGCAAGAAGGTTCTGAGTTCAATCCCCTTCTGGGGTCTTTCTGCATGGAGTTTGCATGTTCTCCCCGTGCATGCGTGGGTTCTCTCTGGGTACTCATGCCTGCTCCCACGGTCCAAAAACATGACTGTTAGGTTAACTGGCATCTCTCACTTGTCCCTAGGTGTGAATGTGCATGGTTGTATGTCTCTGTGTTGCCCCAGATGGATAAAAATTATAAACTTGTCTGATTATCTATCAAAAAAAGAGTTTGTTACATAAACAGCATCAGTGTTATGAATACCATTCCTTTGAGTAACATGGAGCAGAGTTGAATGAACCAAGCTGCTGCCATCAGTGGGTGTTCAGGTTTTCATATTGTGTCTGTTTGTTGATGTGTCCTGTTGGCTCCATTGACCAGATCCTGATTACAGACACTCCTAAGATGTGAATGAAGATTTTATATTAAAAAAAACTTGTGTCAGACATTAATACACTTGGCCAAGAATCAGTTTATATTTTCCTCTGTTTCACTTATTGTTTATGTTTCGTTCTTTGCTTCAACAAGTCATGGTCCTGTTTAGGTTACAAAACCAGGATCCAACCAAGAAGTGCCTGATAAACCCTGTGCCATTTTATCCTATGTTTGTTTTAATAACATAAAACACAAAGAGAGAGAGAGAGAGAGAGAGAGAGAGAGAGAGAGAGAGAGAGAGAGATAGAGGGATTTAGTATTGCAGAGATAAAGGATGCTGAAAGGACAGGAGTGCTGCTATGGCAACAACAGCCAACTCCGATGAGGAGATTTTGTTTTTTCCTGCTGAAGGACGTTGGCTATCGCCTCAGATGAGGAATGTCTGAGCTAAAGGCTGGTTACTAGAGCAGTTTAGCTCTAAATAAACACTCATAAAATGTCAAAATCATCAGTGACCTTCCTGTGTTTAACGCCAGGCGGCGCCGCTTGGTTCTTACAATAACAATATCAGCTGACTTTAAAAATAAAACATTATTCAGTAATATTTCAGGTCTCATATCTGTCTCATGGTGTTTTCAGAATTCAAAGTATCTGTGGAAACCAATAGAAACTGACGTTTAAGTCTGGCTGTATCCTGTCCTCTGTTCAAACAAACATTCAGAGCAAGAAGCTTAGAGGAAAGCTGTGAGTTTAAACAGATTTCATTTCATTCACCCTCCTTATGATGTTAAAGTCTGATTTTATAAACTTGGTTACCAAAAGAAAAAAAATCCTCATTTTGTACAAGTACAAGCGCTTTTTATAGAAAACTGGACTTTGCTTTCCAGGACCTATACACCATATAACGTAAATCTTAAATATATTAGAGTTTACCTTTTAAAAAGGTGGGGGCTGCGCAGCTACATTGCGAGATGAAAATTGATCGGCTAATATTGAATTACATGCAAATGTGTATCTTTTAAATAATTTCTGTTTTTGTTTTTTTTAAGTATTGATCACATTGAAAAATCAATGATTTTAGCAACCTCAGAGTGTATTGCTGAACTAGCATTGTGGCTGGGAGGGCTTTTCTCTGTTTCTTCTCTCTGGGATGAATCTCGGTGCAGATTGATTTAGTTTATTGACTGCTTTAAAGAGATTTATGTTTGCACCACAGCCCCCAACTCAAGACTCTTCTAATGTGGTTGAAAAAAAAAACTTTAATCAATTCACTTATGAACTATAGGAAAAAGACAGGAAACAGGAGGAACAGATGAGGCATGGATGAGGAAGGAAATCATGCACTTTTGTGTCTTTACAGGTGAGATCAGCCCAGAGTTTCTATAAGGAAAGCTAAATAAACATAAGACACGTGCAGATCGATCTTTCCCTACATATAGTGCTATGAATCTCTGCACATTTCCAATGATGGTTAAGCAAGTAAGCTGTATCAAAAAGACAGAAAAACTAGACAGAGAGAATTCTGTTAAACAAAGATAGAGACATGCAAGTCTGGTCTATATATTCAATAAACAATAACTTGAATTTCATGAGTCTGTTCATCATATTCTATCTGAACACTTAGCTTTAGTTCTATCTGAACTTAACACGTAGCTTTGTATCGAAAGCAGTGATTGGAAGCAGCTCTTAGTGCTATGCTGCTGTAATGAGAGCATGGTCGGTTCTGCTGACGGACAGCTGCCTGTGCAGAGCTGTAGCAGCTGTTGCTTGTTCCTGTTAGCTGGAGGAAACCGACTGATGGCTTTAAGCTGCAGAGAACAAAGTATTTAAAACAGATTTAGGAAAATAATTTATATTTCTGATTCACTGCAGACAAATGATTAGCTCACTAGAGTTTTTTTTTTTGCCTTGTCTGTTACCTTTACGTGTTTTAGATCATTACACTGATCTTTATGATAGCCCTGGACGACCCCAGTAAATACAGAAAACAGACAGTAAACATTGATGATTTCATTTACAAAGGGGGAAAAAACGTATCCAATAAACCTGCTTCTAAGTCACTAGAAACATGTCTGACTGCTGAATGATAGCTTGCTGCTACTTAGCTTAGCTTGGCAAACGTTAGACTAGATTATGGCTAAACTGTTTTTCTTTGCTTTTAAGGTGACATTTTTATGTCAGCACACTGCAACAATCTGCTGCAAGGATGAAAATGAACGTTTAAAAGAGAAGAATGCATAAAGTCCAAGTCAGAGAGCGCTGGAGCTGAAGTGAGGGATGGTGTGCTTTCACATGGCTGCTGCTTTCCTCCTAAAAATAACAGCCTAATGTTGCATGAACCTCCAATTTATCCAAGGCGCTCCGAATGCTTGTGCACTGACCCCGCAGTGACTTGCAGCAAAGCAAGAATATCATTCTGATTTAGAAAACCTAAAGAAAAAATAGTATGTAAGGAGAACCGCCTGGTCTGGGTTAACTGGGAGCACAGTGAAGGAGCGATGGCTCTGCTAGCATTTAAATCCTGCCTGTCATATTCCACTTTAGATCGATGTTAAAAAGTCTAAAACTGTCTTATCTGTGTTGCAACATTATATGACCTATGATCATTTGGCTCCATGTATTTTTAACTTTACAATATTTCTTCTTCATGTCAGAAACAAACATGGAGGAAACTTTAGGGAAAAAAACAAACATCTCTACCAACTTTGAAGCAACCTTTTTCAAACTTAGTGAAAACCTTGGTTCAGTGGAAACATGAGAAAGGTCACCAACGCATCACTTCTGTCTCATTTCTCAAAATATTTTTCCAATTTTAATACGTTGAGGTTTGCTGAAATATTTTACTAGTAGGTGACCTTCTAGAAATCTTCATTTAGTATTTTGAGATCCGTCTAACTGAGGACAGCAACACCTGCAGACAGTTGGATGAACCATTTATTCACATTGTCTTTACAAAGAAGCTGAAGATTACTAAAGGAAACTGAAGCAGGAGATCGTGAGTGTTCAAGGATCCCCGACACTCTAAAAACTGAGCATGTGAAGCATTTCTGCTCAGACCTGCCGACAGATAGAAAAGCAAGGCTGATTAAAAAATGATGCAGTGACATTGATGCTTTTTACTTTCTGTCAAACTTACTCAGGAAAAAAATACATTAAATCTTGTTCATTCCAGCAATGCTTGAAAATGTAAGTAATTTTAAGTATGGAGTGAAATTAAAAAAGTAAAAAATAACAAAATATGATCAAGTTGGTTTGGGTGCAAAACAAAAAGGACACATCCTTTATTTATTCCCACTTAAAATCACAAAGATGGAGTAACAGATAAGGACACGATTTCATCACTACTCAGTATTAAAATTTTGTTTTTTAAGACATTTATTCAGGTTGGAATAATAAGAAACTACAAAGTGAAGAAAATTTAAATAGAGTTTTACAAGGATTAACTTCATCTCAGCTTTAAAGCAGTTTATTACAGCAGCTCCACATCTTTACCATCAGTCAGATCCCATAGAGAGGCTGTGGCCTGACCTAAAACAAGATGTGAACATCTCACAGCTGAATGTGAGGAGGGGCTACAACAGGAGTCTAATGAGGAGGTCCTGATTTCACATCAGTTAGAATACACACATATTTTATAACATTCAGTACTTCAATTGTTTTTCACCAGTTTAATCACTTTCTGTCATGATCTGTCTGCCTCTGTGTTCTCTGTGCTCCCTGTGTCGTCCTGTCTTCCCCTGATTGCTCCCAGGTGTGT
>JAUZNJ010058954.1:0-28334 GCA_034780135.1 Jordanella pulchra
TCTAAACGGGAAAGTAAAACATCATGGTCCACCGTGTCAAAGGCTGCAGTCAAATCTAAAAGAACTAAAATCACTGGATCTCCAGCATCTGTAGCCAAAAGGATATCATTAAACACCCTCAACAAAGCAGATTCAGTGCTGTGTAAAGTTTTAAAACCAGACTGAAAATCCTCAAGAATATTATTTACATCGAGATAGGCCTTTAATTGATTATAAACAACTTTCTCTAAAATTTTAGACATAAATGGAAGCTTTGAAATAGGCCTAAAATTAGATAACAGAAATGGGAGAGAAGATAAAATGTATTCTTTTCTGTTACATAATTATATAATATTGTATAACTAGAATACAAACTATATAAAATAATTTATACCACTTAAAAAAGACCCACACAGACTAGGATTAGGTGTTTGTATAATTATGAAATGTAAAGAAAAGTGGTGTCAAAACATGTATTACAAGTGAAAAGTACACCATATTTATTTTATTCTGCGCCCTTTTGTCTAATAATCCTAAATAGAACAGGGACAACCGAACGCCGTCAGAAGCTGTTAATTATACAACTGAGTCCAGCTGTATGTGAAATAATCTTATTCTAAATGCAGCTGTTCTGTTTTTAGCCTGAGAGATTAAGGAACATCGATGAGCAAACAGCATCATGGAGGGAACATCAACAGCAGATAGATCAGGAGGAAGTTGTTAAATAGTTTAAAACAGAATAAGGTTCTGGACCAGGTTCCCACACATTGGACATCTCTCAGAGCTCTCTGTTTAATCCATGATCTGAAATAAGAAAATCAGCAGAGCTTAACCACAAACCTACCAAGACATGGACACTGGGCAAAAGGGCATAAATCAGATAAGTAGCAAAGCTCAATGATGACTCTGAAGAAGAAATCCTGAGTTTACGGGAGAATGTCAGCTGATATGAAAAACATTTATCATGCATTCTGAAAGTCTGGCCTTTATGGGAGAAATGAGATAAAAAGGAAACCTAAAAAACTAACATATGGACGAGGCCTTGGTCACATGATACCAAAGGGTTTTGGCCCACAGATAAGAGTGGCAGGAACCAGTAACACACATCAACATGGACACAGCGCCCCCAGTGTAGAATAGGGGGATGGCAGCATCAGCCATTAGGGATGCTGTTTAAAACATGCTATCAGCGTGTTTTAAATGACCAAACTTATGTCTAGTTCAGAATCTGTAAAACACTTCAAAACACTGATATTTAGCGTCACCCAATCAGAAAAAGGCATCAATATTCCTGTTCTGTGAAAGAAGTCATTTATAACGTGTTAGTATGAGGTCTGGGAGGTTCACTGACCTGCAGCAGGAGTTCTCCTTCTGGGATCTGCTTTTCTGCTCCTCCTGTCTCATTGTATTCAGAGTTCCTTCTGGCTGCAGGGCGTCCGTTCTGATTGTTCAGGGCCACTGTAGAGACCAACACACAGACCAACATTATTAATGCGGAGGTCCTGGCAGAGTGTTTTACATGTAGCATCCAGCAAAATCAAAACTTGGTCATATTTGAATTACTTTTCTGAAAGGCTACCTTCCAAACAGAAAGATTTTATGTCAAACTTTCTTTTCTCCTTTTGAGTTTAATGGAAGGAATTTTATTCTGTTATTGTTCCGAACAAAGAACATAAAGAAGCTTTGAAGAACATTTTAATCGTAAAAGGTTTCAAGAGAAACTAGATCATCTCTCAGATCTTTTTTTAATTTTTTTTTTGTATTTTTGTTTTTCAAATTGTGTTTTACAAATCCCATTCATTTCAATTAAGAGGGGGGGTTTCTCTGGAATAAGGTGCAAAGACTTATTTCTATTGGTCTGCATGTCAGAAGCCTGCGTTTTAATGGGCCTGAAGTGAAGAAAGGTGAAAAGAATCTGATCAGTTAAATGAAACTTGAAAACAGTTTGTCAATCTGGGAAAAAACAAAAAATGTATAATCTGTAAATTCTGTTCATTTTTTTAATTAAAACTATATTAAAAAAAATCTTACATAATATCTCAGAAAACAGCAAAGTTACTCTCAGAAGTTTTTTTTCAAAACCTTTTTGTTTGATTCAAACATCGATCATATTTTCATTTATGGATTGTATTTTTTAATTTCAATTTGGAAAATGTTTTCTCTTCATTTTTATTAATGAAACATTCGACAAACTGTAGTTTGTGAAATATCACAATGAGAAAACAATTTCTCCTCATTTTATCAACCTTTTTGGAAGCCAGAGGAGATTGAAGAACTAAGGCAGGGAATGTGCTGATTTGTTTGACAGAGAAAGTGTCTCGTTTTCTGCTGGAGTCTGTAGGAAATGTTATTCTATGATATATTATTCTCGGCTCACTGGCCACTATTTCACACAGTGAAGGCAGGCTCTCAGTTATGAACTAAATCTTTGTGCTCTACTTTCTGTAAAATAGAAATGAAACTACCGTCAGAGATGGTAGTGATTTACTAAAACAGACCCATTAAAACAATAGAATAAAAATTCATCTGAATTCCACTAAATCAGAGAAATAAATAATGAAGTTTGAACCTTTCCTTTCCTAAACGAAGGAGATAAACTGAAGACTTGTCATAGCATCGAAGTGTATATCCTATTAAATTTTAGGTCCAGTTTTAAAGTCATTAACTTGATACAGGAGTATTATTATTAGTGTGCTTTTATGAGTTGTTGCATCCAGGCAGAGAAGTGGTTGAAAGCTTCAAGGGTCTTCTGAAGCAGTCGGTCTTAAAGCAGGTCTGGAGAAGCTTTCAATTAAAAAAAATGTTTTGTTGTTAACAGTCTGATGAAGAGGATGCTCACTGTTGTCTATAATCTTCTTTATTTAGATCTTTTCCTGGTGAAATCTCCATAGGTCCTAGAAGAGTTCCTAGAACAGAGCCGCTTTCTTTATCAGCTTGAAGAGCTTCTTTAAGTCATTTGCTCTCATGCTGTTACACCAGCAGATGATGATAGAAGAGATCCCACTCTCCATAACAGACTAAGAGAAGATATGTAGCATCTCGCTGCAAATACTGAAGGACCTAAGCTTCCTTTTCATAGACGGCTTCATCATTGTGTCTCCAGTCAAGTCTGGTAAAAACCAGGTAAAATGGATCATTCATGATGATGAACCTTTATTCTAATTTGAATTCTGTGCAGGAAAACCAGCTGATTCGTATCCGTTTAGCTTATTGTAAATGCTTAAAGGGAAGGGTTAAAGAGTTGAAACTTGTTGAAACTTTTCAAAGCTACCAAAAAAATCTTTATTTCTTAATGCAATGGTGGGATAACTTGTTCTTGTATTCATGGAAAAGTGTCTCTTTCTCTAAATGAGGGATGAGAAAGGTTGCAGAACTGATTGATCATTGGTCTCTGATCCCTCTAGACCACCAAGCTGTGACCCGTGAAGACCACTGACCCTGAGGCTGAAGTATGACATGAATGGATTACTGATTCTAGGCCAGATCTTTTGTTTTAGAGACACAAGGTTAACAAGCTGTTCATTTGAGAGATGAGGGAATGTTAGGAGTTTCTAAGCATTGCAGGAAGCATATGGGCTTTGTGCTGAAAGTCTGAGTGGGCTAGTGTTTTGCACGTGACAGCTTTGCCTCAACACCCCTGGCCTAATTTCAGACATTTGGATGAACCTGCAGGGGGGGCATGAGGAAACTAGGTCAACATTATGGAAGTTGCAAAGAGGTGGTTTTTATTTGATTTACTTATGTTTCATCATGGCTCCACATTATCTCTTTGACTCAAAGTACAAATACTTGTGGAAGTATTTTTATGATACTGATCTGTATCATAAAAACAACACATTTATTAGTTTTATGTCTCCCTTTCACATCAATCCTGCACAAGGAGTTAATTTAAATAGATTATATAAAACACAAAGTGCTTTACAGAAAGTTAAATGATTTAAAAATGAGATAGACAATTAAACTCTTTAAAAAGATGCTTTGAAGGGCAAAGTTTGAAATTAAGATTTAAAAGTTTATTGAGAATACGTATTTAAACTAACTTTACTTGAAAAATTGAATCTCTAGTTGCAAACAAAAGAAACACCCGTCTTTAATCAAATGATTCTTATGTCCTCAGAGGACATAAAGTTTCACTTGCACCTATTTTTCTGTGTTATTGTTTATTGTGTATTGAAACCCTTTGTCACTATACAACTGGCACCATTGGATAGTGACTTAAACCTACAGTAGGGCAAAAACGTATTTAGTCAGCCATCAATTGTGCCAGTTCTCCCACTTAAGAAGATGAGAGGTCTGTAATGTTCATCATAGATAAACCTCAACTATGAGACAAAAGGAGAACAAAAATCCAGAAAATAACATTGTTTGATTTTTAAAGTATTTATTTGCAAAATATGGTGTGAAATAATTATTTGTTCAGCTACAAACCAGCAGGATTTCTGTCTCTCTCAGACCTGTAGCTTCTTCTGTTAAGTCAAATATAGGTGTTAAAGTAAAAAAAAAAAAAAGGAATTAAAAGATATTATTATTTAAACCTTAAAAGTCAAATTGTTTTGCTCCCCAGGAGTAACATTTGCTCCATGGTGGATATAGAATGGGAACATTAGACCAATCAGCCCAAAGCCAAGCTTTGACCAAGGATTATTAAAATCACAACACCTATTTACCTTCCCTAGACCTCCAACAAAGTCTCTTGAAGTTGTGGTCCAAAATCCATAGGAAGTTGAATCAAAGCTTAGCTATTTCACTCGTGCGTTATCTAAGATTGGTTCTCCAAAACATCTTTATCTAATTTTCTCCAAAATTTATATGTAGAATCTTCTACAAGCTAAAATCAGCTCTTATATTTATTTGAGATTTAATTCTACACCAACCCCTGGAATATTTGAACAGTCACATCATGTTGAGGCATTAACATATATGCCTCAAACCTCTAAGCATGCGTGGGAAGCTGCTCACAGCACAGAAGACAAGTTTTGTGGCTTTGTAAACCTTCAATAACCAATTAATGGTAATTCTCTCATATCACCATTACAGACAATCAAAAACGTTGACTTGAAACAACTGTGAGGCTTTAAGAATGACTGTGTATAACAGTGAGACTTGTGCAATAACAGCAGATTTGGTAGTTTGGTTAAATTATTTTTTGAAGAATAAAGGGCCTCGACATTCATGGGCATTAGTTACTGTGGGAGTCAGAATTCTGCCAGAAATTTCCCAATGCGAATCCTATGTGTTTAAAAATTGTCCTCCGATGTGGTGAAGTACAGGCAGTCTGCACCTTCCACAGAATGATTTGAATTTTATTTCTAGGGTTTTGGTTTCTGAGTCCTCCAAGCTTTTGTCTTAGTTAACATCCCCCACCCCCTCACTGAATAAATCCTGGTTTATTACTGTAATCCAAAGTTAAGCACCGGTACCCGCTTACAAATCACACTCTTAACGTCACCCTGTTGTGTAGTATGCAAATAGTTACAGCAAACTGTGTGGCTGCATCTGAATAATAAAACTGGTAATGACATTTTAGCCAAAGTGGATGATTTGTCAAGATAACTGCTGTCAGAGTGTTGACAGTAGGGAAGAAGTTTGCAAAGAAGCGTGTATGTCTCTGTCAGGATGGTCTTCATTACATGTTTGCCTACAGGGTTTGACATGCACTAAAATGTTTATATGGATGTGGTTTACCTCTGTCTCTTCCTATGGAGGGTGTTCAGGCTAAAAGATTCCCCGGGGGCCTGAGCAACCGCTAGAAAATGCTAAAAGGGAATGCTAAAGGGAATGCTAAAACTATGCATTTTAGAAGTTAAGGATTGAATTTATATTTACAGAAAGGTTTTGGAAGTTAAATGGGTGCCTAAAATTGAAGTGCGTTTGTTAATATTATTCTGAAGAGTTTGTTGTTGTGTTAAGATTGTATGTATTTTGTTGTTCATGGGAGCAGCCAGGGATTATAAAGACCTGCATGTTGGCCACATTGTAGGTTGGTGAGTCTGGTTAGGTGTGGCTGCTGCTGAGACCCATAGCCATTGTAAGGAGGACTGTCTCTGTTAAATGTTGGAGACATAAACACCTGGTAGGTCTGCACTATTTCTCTGCCTCAAGACTCCTCTATGAACCTGCTGCTAAGGGTCATCCTAACAGTCTCCTATCATAGTTCCTTTAGCATAGCTTAAAGGGCCCTCACTGATGCTAATTAGCTACAAATTATCGCACAATCTCTGCATGAAAGGCTCTGTTAAGAATTTCTTTGTATGTTTTATGGGGGAGAGTTTATCTCTGCAGTCATCTAGGAATATTCTATGTAATTAAAGATAAAGATTGACTCCTCAACTATGTATTATGAGGAGCCATAAATTATGGATAAACTTGTATAAATGTAAATCATTTTGTTTTTTGCTGATTTGTTTATGTAAAACCTTTACTATTGTTGTTGCTGTCAACAATTATAGATTTTTTTCTCTTAAACAACACCAGTTTTGTGGTCAGTAAAATCCCAGTATGATACTGGGTCCCATCAAGGTCCAAATTCACCCAGAGTTGCTTTAAGTTATTTTACACATGGACATAATAAAACTGTATTGAACTACATGCTGGCACACAACTGAGAAGGAACATTGATAAAAGAAGTGCTTTTTGTGATTTTTATTTTAGAGCTACCCTGTACCTTCTTTCCTAAGCTTGCCCAATCACCCCCTGTGGTGGGCAGACACTGGTGTCAAGACATATATGTTTGTAAATGGCTGCAGTGGGGCCCTGACTGACCAATAAGCAGTGACCCAAAAAGTAACCCTGCTGGTCACATCGTATTTGTATTGTTGTGATTTTTTTCCATAGAAAGCTTTTGTCAGCAGGAGGCAGACACAGAAATCTGTCTTTGCTGATGAAAATATTGGACAATCTTCAACTTCATTTTTCTTTTAATAATTTGAATTATTGATAACTTAAAAGTAAAAAGACAGAAGGTCCTAGATGACAACAGTAGATCACCAGGGCTACAATACCGCGCTTTTGATGCTATTGTAGCATCTCTATACATGGAGATTGGAGTCAAGCAACACTAGAAGTTTGCCTAGAAAAGTAGAAACCTCAACCTGGGGCTAACACTTTAGACTGCTTAAGGCAACCTGGCATTAGGAGAGGAAAAAGTTGCACTGGAATGACCAAGGTGTGGATATAGTCGAGGAATGCAGGATTCATCTGCAGCAGGAATCCCCAATCTCGGTCCTCGAGGGCCGGTGACTTGCAGCTTTTAGAGGTTTTCCTGCTTCAACTCAGCTGATTCTAATGACTGCAGTTCAGCAAAATGCTGTTAATCAGCTATGAATGGAAATCAGCTGTGCTGACTGGGGAAGCCTGATCTGGAGTACACCAACCTAAATATGTGGGTTTTGAAATTAGTCTGGACTGTGATCAAAGACAAATGTCTTTGTCCATAGGAAAGGCATCCAGGAGAGCGTAGTCAGAGTGGCTGAGAGATCTAAGTGGAGGATGAAAGCTAGAGGTGGACCATGCAGATTCACTCAGTCACCCAAGGGTGCTCCAAGTAGAAGCCACTGTCGTCAGTGTGGTGATTCATTTTTCTTTGGCTCCAAGGACCAAGAGAATTTTACTGTGGACATGGAAAACATTTTTTTATGACACCAAGCATCCTTTGTGAAATCCAGAGATGACTAAGCACACAGCAAATGTTGTCATATTTGAGCACTTTCAATTTGACAAATTGTCCCTTCATACAAACTGCAACAGGATTAACTGGAACATTCTGAGCCTGTCCTGTTTAAACTTCCAGCCCAATCCCTACATGTCGTCCTGGAATTCCTCCAGAGGATTGACACAAATCACCTTACACACACACACACATGCAGACGCACAAACATCTGTAAATTTCTCTTTACAAGGCATTTGCATTGACTTCCATTCATTATCTATTCAGTTCTATATCCTACAAAAACATTATCCTAACCTAAGATAATCTAGACTTAATTCATTCCTTAGTTCTAAACTGAACCCCCAAACCCAACAGTTTGAAAAAAGGCCAGGAAAATGTCCCTCCTTTCTAAAAATAACCTCCTTATGTGGTTAAATGCCCTCAGCAGCACAAACAAGAACACACACACAAATGTACACACTAACAAGTCACAACAAAACACAGTCATCTGTCAGATCAGTCATCTTAATCTAAATAATATTGTAGAGATTAGATGTAACTGGGTGTTTGCTTAAGCAGCCGTCTGTTTATCCAACACAGTCAGATCAGATGAAGTAGGAAACATCCCTCCATGCTGCTGACAGCTTTAGGCCAGCATGTTAAACCTGTGAGGAGGAGGAAGTTACTGACACTGACTGCTCGGCTGCAGAGTAATGCTGATGAATAAACCAAAGGCTCCACCCACCCACTGGTTATATAGAAAAGAACCAGGATCAGGTCATCTGCTAAGATTCCTTCAAAATTCCTTGTTTCTTTAACACTCTGATGGAAAAGGTCCAAGAGGAGACCTTTGCATATTCTCTGCTCTCTCCGCATAATTACAGCCCCAATAATAAGACTACATATAATAGGAAAGGCTATCACTTCCAACACTAGTCAGAAGGTGTGCAAGTCATAGAAATAGCACTGGAGACAAGGAAGAAAAACTGTACGAGTTTAGGGATCGAGGATCTGCTGACTGTGAAGCTGAGCTGCATGGTTAAAGGACCAGCAAAAAGCTAAGCAGTGAGAAATAAATTACAAGAGCTGCAAAGGACGTGGTTACACTGTTACAGGAGTAAAAAGAACATTAAGAAATAACATTAAAAGAAAAATAATTTGATCCAAAAACAGTCATTATAAAACTACGGATGGAGGCAAGAAGAGCAACATATCATGTAAATAGTTAATATGCCAGCTGCAGGTGTAGAGACTGATAGTTCTGTCATCAAGCAAATAAAAATGTAATTTGTAATTGTAGAGCTGCATAACATAAATTGATACAGCCTAACAAAATCAACAAATGTTTTTAATACCAAATGTAGCCATTCAGTGAAAAACTGGGTTTTTATAACGACTGACTGATTGAGCAGGACTCCTACATCAAGTCTGGAGGACTTGTAAAACTTGTTCATAGCTGAGAAAAGATCAGAAACAGGAGAAAATGGCGAATGCCACATCATATTGTAAATCACTCATACAAACGATTTAAGAACAAATTTGTTTGTAAAAACTGTTTTTAAATGAGGCCCATTGCTACCAAATTATGCAAATATTAAAAAATGCTGATCTCCACTAAAGCTGTTGTTGCTTTTCTTTGTCTTTTTCTGATCTAGATCCTTATTTTCTTTGACAGGTGAGTCGTAGGCGCCTCCCCTTTGAATGGCAGCATTACTGGTGCTGTTGGTTCACACAGTTGTCCTAAAAGCCTAAGCACCTCAGAGTCCTACCCTGGCAGGTAGTTAAAGGTGACCAGTTTGACCATTGACCAGGTATGAATTCAGCCTCATGATAAAAGGAGCAAACTTTTTATAATTATCTAGTCTTACTGACCATCCAGCTCACTTTCAAAATATCCATCCTTTTCAATCATCCTCACCACTTTATGTTCATTGCGTTTCCCAGGAACCAAATGGCATTTGGTTGAAAGCTGGAGTAGAGCTCATACCCGCCCAGATCTAGACGGCTACTTTTCACTCTCACTAATCCGCTTTGGACTGTTAAAAAGTTTGGTCCTGAGCTGAGAGATATAGTTTGTGTATGACTATCTGCAGAGCTCATCATATCAGTCCATTGGGATTCACTGGGTTATGAGCTATATCTGATTTTATTAGCCAAAATGGATCATTTGAAGTAGCACGCTTGGACTGCTAAGTATAGACAACTGGGTGAGAAGTTTTCTAGAAGACGTTTCTCCTCTCATCCAAGAGGCTAGGATAGGGGAGGGGAAGAAAAAAACAAAAGATGACTCTGACCCCTCCATCATAATGGCCAATAAATGGTCAACTGAGGGGTGCTGATGGTTGTTCTGGAGGCTCTGATGGATCATTAACTACCTCGTCAGAGTGGCTTCGGTTACATGCCTCTTTAAAGGTTGAGTCAGGTGAAGGTAGTGTGAATTTTTTGGGTAAGGTTCCTTAAAGTGCTTTGTAGGAAGGTGACAAGTTATGTCTGAGACCACCTCCTCTGGCAAGGGATGGTTTTTCCAGGATAACAAAGATTCCTTGATCCACTCTCAAACCATCTGTCATCCTTTGCTAGAATATGGACGTTGTTGTCCTCCAACCAGTGGCCCTTAGCCTCCAGGTGTAGGTGAACAGCTGAGTCCTGTCCTGTGGAGTTAGCCCTCCTGTGTTGAGCCATGCGCCTGTGTAGAGGTTGCTTGGTCTCTCCAATGTTCAGGTCTGTGCACTCTTCACTACACTGAATAGCATAAACCACATTGTCAGTCTTGTTCCTGGGTGTCTTGAGGTGGACCATCCTTGGGGTGGACCAGTTTTAGTCTCATGGTGTTACCAGGTTAGAAGTGCACGGGGATCCAGTTCTGGTTAAAGATCCTCCTTAGTTTTTATTAGACTTCAACAACATATGGTATGACAAAGAAGTAGAAGAAGCCTCTTGGATGAGAGGTGGAACGTCTTCTAGAAAACTTCACATCCATTTGCCTAAACTGAACTTTCCAAGCTGGACCCTTGCCTGAATGACAGAACCTTCACAGATTTGAGGTACCGTCTTTGCTGTATTATTTATCCAGTGTCTTCTGGCTGATAGATTGATCTTGCGATGGCAAATACCCATTCACTGACCTAATATACAGTACGTTTGACTTCAAAATGTCCAACAGCCTCATTTCCCTAAACTGGAACCTCTAAATATTAGAGCACTCAGAAATGAGTTTTTCTGAATGTAAGCTGCCCTTTACTTTACTGGTTTAATCACTACCTTTCCTGTGAAAAAAAGTCCAGGATGTTATCAGCAGGTGCCAGAGCCAGTGTGACCCAGTGTGTACGAGCACTCACTGTATGTCATCGACCTACTGCTGCTACATCTACACTTGCTCTCCTGTGTCTGAAACACAAAGAAGCACACAGTAGAGGTGCTCTACAGGGAATAGTGCAGTTATTTTCTGAAACATGACAGGCAGCTTGTTGGCCTTAGACAAGATGTGTTCATTATCTTTGTCATTTATATTTTCATTATGTTTTCACCATAAAATACATCAAGCGATTTCACAATATATGTGATAGGTGGAAAAGTTTTAATAGCTGTTATTAAGGACCACAAACAGCCTCTTTGCTGTTCTTTGTGCCAAGAGTTGCAAAGTCAGCAAAACAGGAGTGTGATAGAGATCAAGAAGAAAAAAGACATTGTTCTGCATGCTGCCTGTATGTCAGCAGTCGGTGAAAGTTTTGGCTCAGTTCAGGTTTTAATCTACACCTACTTATCAGGAAAAGTGAAGAACAAACATTGTCACTTGACAGGAACTGACAAAATGTATTTGTACAAATATTGATGCTTATTTTTACAGTTTTCTGCAGCACATACCTCCGCTTTATTATCTGAGTGGGTTGTAACTAAGCCAGTGATTATGGTAAAAAAATCAAGGTGTCTATGAAATATGATCAGTTTACATGTCTCTGCTCGTATTAAAATGGCAGTGATTAAGCCTCATATAACATTCATCAACTGATGAACGAGTATATTAGTATAAACACCTGGGTATACTACAGGTACTGATAAATTCACGCTTACAGGAACTCAGACACATTTTAAAAACAGGCTCAGAGTGATCGTCATAAAGGTCCACAAAAGACACACACTGTCATGATCTGTAGGTTTGTGTTCCTTTTTTGAGCTTCCTGTTGTCCCTGTGCTCTCCGTGTCATCCTGTCCTCCCCAGGTGTGTCTCGTTTCCCTGATTACCTCCTTGTGTATTTAAATCCACCTGTGTCTTCTGTTCTCTGTCGGGTCCTTGTCTGAGTTTGTCTAAGATTGTCTAGTTACTTCTCGTTGTTTCATCTGCCTCTCGTATGTCCAGCGCTACTGGTGTTAAACCCCGGTTTCTGTTTAAGCCGCTCTGCCTGGCCGGAGGACTTTCTGTTTACTGTACACGTCTGGATTATTCTTCATTAAAAACCTAATTTTGCTCCACATCCTGGTTCCTGCCTCTGCCTCACCACCTCCACCACAACCGCTTCCTGACACACACACAACTGCATCTCTGTTAAAGGATTAAAAAGATATTTGGTTGAGAAATTCTCTAAGAAATTATTTGGTCTCCAAAGTTAGTTTCTTCACTTTTTGCTCTTGTCATCAAAACTGAATTGAACATTGGGATTATGCTGCTGCTACTGTTGGATCTCGGCAGGACCCAGCAGAGTACTGACTGCTGGGCGGCTTCACACAAAACTCTCCAATATCCTGCTTTAAGCTTTCCAAAATCAACTTTAGACATATGATGAAACATTGCATTAGGCACTTTTCATTTGTTATGAAATAGTTGTTGTTTTCCAGTCCTACTTGTCCAGCAGCTAATAACCACGTCAGAGACCAAGAAAGTTGCTAAAAAAAGAAGAGCCGCTGTCACTGTGCAGATTAGCTGCAAAAAACCACTTTATCTCAGTGTGGAACAGAAATGGCGCTTTGCCTTATATCGTCACTCAGAAGTAGGCGTGTTGCTAACTGGGTGGCATGGTCAACGTAGGTACTTTTCGTAGAGGTAATGTCAGCTCCATGTTCTCCAGTTTTGACCTGTCATTTTGTCCAGGACCGGGGGAGCCATGGCTCAGAAAGCAGAGTTAATGTTACCACAGAGTTACTATTTTTAATGCAGTTCATGGCATCTTCATCTACTGTGAAGTTAGCTGAAGCTATGAGCTCAGTGGCCATCTTGGATGGAAAAAAAACACCTAAACTGGCCACAAGAGAACCTGAATAGAGTGGATTGGATGGAGAAGGATGCTACAAGAAAACCCCAGTAAAACTACACAGAATATCTATATGCAGTGAGTCATCCTTGACAACAAAGATAGTATTTGTTGGCATAGTTGTGTCATCCAGTCTTGTGAAGCTGTACCAATTTCCTTTCAGATCCTATATGATCTGTTTACTCATCATATCCTATCTGGAAACAGAAGAAGAGTGGTAGCTTTACTCTGACATGTACTGGATGTAGGAAATGGGGTGAAGCAGAAATGTTTTCCTGTGGTGTCTGAGAAAATTCACAAAACTGATTAGTTATTTGAAAGTAGGATTTTTTTAAATTACAAAGTCTAATAATAAGATCCAAACAACATAAACTGAGGCTTTGCAGCTATTAGTGCAACGAGCTAAAAAATAATAAGATATGAAAAAAAATGGAAGCATAAAGCACCACTGTTACATTCAGGACTGGAAGAGTTAACAGGAACTTATAGCTTGGCATACAACATTTTAATGTGAAAGCTTGTTGTCATCTTTTAATTATAGACCACAAATCAACTCGGCCTCTCTGATGGAGCCATGATGCACGCACGTTTGCAGCAGACTCTCTCGCATGACAAGTTTGTTTACCTTTGGTTACAGTTACAGTCAGGATTTCTTCATTTTAAGTGGATCAGTATAACCTTAAATTAGTTATGGAAGATAAACAATGTTTGATGATGGGGAAACTACCATCTGACCTGCTGTCCCAGTGAAAGGCATGGAATGTGATGTGCTTGGAGGGGGCTGTGCAGCAGACTCCTAAGCTAGCCAAACCTGCAGCTGACCTGAATGAAAAAAACTACACTACTGTGCTTTTCCTTTGGGTTGTTTACAGCTGCCAGTGCCCATGAAGTATGCACACCCAAAACTAAAGGACTTTTGTGTTTTTATTTTGGTCTGACTCCATAGCATTAGCTTTGAATCCAGCTGGAAGTAGTAACTCTAAACAAAGCAGTGTTACTGCCTGATAACTTGTATCCTGATGCTGTGGAGAGTAAAAACCCAGAAGTGGTGATGCAAGAAGTAGAGATCACCACCAACCATCAGCCAGTGCACTAGTTGGTTGGCATACGGACGAACTAAAAACAGGAAACAGATGCAGCTGACCAACAGGTCGCTCTGCTTTGAAGCTTGGCTTTCAGTGATGTGACATGTGCTGCTTCTCTCCCAAATTCTCTTTTATTTATCTGGTTCTCACTCTAATCCATTTATAGATTGAATCCCCCATCAACTTTTATTGTGTTCTATTAAATTATATTACAATAAAACCTCCTCCAGTTGTCTGGATTCCTCTGCAGCCGACTGAAAGCCACCCACATATTTGGACCAATGGAGACCCAGTAGTCCAGCTGGATGTACAGCTGCTTGGCTCTACTGTCAAGAAAAAAAGCTTCAACCAAAACAGATATTGAGCCAAAATACAAACAGCTCCTTGCATGAATAATCTCTCTGATGTTTTCTAAAAATGTCAAATAACTATAAACGGATTAAATAGCCATGCATAAGAAGCTTTGCTGACCCAAAATGTGGTGAGCATGGGTTGTAATCCACTAAGTCATGTTAACAGCTCCGTTTCCTGCCGATCTTTTGTGCCACATTTGACCTCATTCCATCGTCACAAACGGGACCCATCCAATAAAAACTAATCACATCAGCTCATGAAACGGAAGCAGTTGATCACTTTTTTACCACCATGATGAACTAATAAGAGAGTCCCATGTCTTCTTTGACAATTTTTCACTTTCAGGTTATTTTGTGACTGACATTTACATAGATTCAATTGATAACTCCAATTTCCACTTTGATTATCAAATTATTATTTTAATATCCATTCATTAAATGCACTAAAGCAGCATTTAATAATTTTAAATAAATGTTATTAAACAACAAAAAGACATTTCCAGGTAGAAACATTGAGAGTTACCTTTTTATAATCATTTTCATTTTGTTTATCTAGTGACTGAATTTCTTTTAGTTTCCTTAAACAAAATATATAAATCAGATAATCGCTCTGTTAGATCTCACTTCTGTGTGAATGAAGCAGCTGAAATGAGCTCCTACCGGGTTTCTTTTTTACTTACAGCTGTTTTCTGGTGGGATGCAGTGATATTCTGCAAACCCTGAGATTCTATTTATTATAATGTAAGGGTGCCTCATTTCCAGAGGCTGCTATGTTTATGGTTTGAAACTGAGGCACCGACTGAGCCAACCAAACCAGTAACTTCCACTACAAATAGTGATATGTTCATAGTCTCCACAGCCTTGCCTTATTACTGGGCTAACATGGGTTCTGCTTTTATTGTGAAGGTTTCTGAGGGTTTTGCTGTATGGAGTTTTTTTTTGTATGGATCATATTAGTTTCATATGGATCCCTTCAGTTTCTTTGTCAGAGAGATGCTTTATCTGGCAGGAAAAAAGCAAACCTATTTCTATCATCCAGGTTATTAAAAACAGTTTTAATAGTAATACTTATTTAAGCTTTCTAGCTCTGTAGGTCTGGACTGCAACAAACATGGCCTCCTGATGGGATCATTCTATCTGCCTAATTGAGTGCTGGAGCTCTGCTCACCTCTGGCACCACATTTTAATGCAAACACAACAAACATTGTAACCCCTTGGCTGTTTTTTAAAAGTTAATCACTCCTGATTTATCTTGGTGTTACAGAGCTTCTGCAAACATGCAAACCCAACCACGCTTTAAAGCACTGGCAATATTCCCGTACTGCCTCTCAGCTAAGCCTTTGTGATCAGACTCTCTACTTCTAGAGACGACTGAAATTCAGAACCAGTGCGGTTTGCACACCATTCATTACAGAGGGTCAGTCAGAAATGGTCGTAAGATCCAGAGGGCATTGCTGCAGATCAGTGTCTTAATCTAGGAATCCTGATCCTGTTAAATAATTAGAGACCACAGGAAGTAGACTGCTGTATGTAGACACAAGCTTTTATTCCTTTAGACTACATTTGACCTCTGAGGTCTAGATTGCTGTATTACTGATTCAGTGTGGCATCTTCAGTTGTTGACACATAACAAAGTCAAATGGCTTCAAAGTGGTTTAGCATTGATCTGTCGACTCATGAAAACCCTGCAGACACAAGTGTTAGCTTTGCTGTACATTTAGGCTATAAAAATAGCAGCCATTTAGCATAGACGAAGCCCAGTGAAGCTACATCACGTCTGTCTCAGTCCAAACAGCCATTTTAGAGAGCAGCTTCCTAAAACAAACATGACTGCCTGCATTTCATAAATGTTTTAAACTCTGGGTTCTCTCTCAAGTATTCATGCATTTAAAGCATCCAATGGCCACCCTGTGAGAGATAACCACATAATATTACACTGTCTTCTTTCATCACACTAAGGTGGAGGAAACCATCGATCCATTCACAGGCAGCTCCTCCTGCTGCTTCACTGCACCACCTAAAACTCCTCATCTCCATAAACCAGATGTAGACGTCATGACAGGCGACGCCATCTCATCAAGATGGTGGCTGATGGCAACACAAACCACCACTGATTATGATAAACAGCAAAAATGGCTCTATTGTCTATGCCAAAGAGGAGATATTTTTCTCCTGCTTCTATGGGTTATAAAAGCCAAATTAAAAAAAAAAACATATACAGAGAAAACAATTTATTTAAATAAATTAATTAAAAATGTTTTTTTTATAATCGAACCATTATAAAAGACATTTCATTTTGAGTCCTAATTACATTTATAGATAATTTTATAAATATAACATTGTGACCTTTTTGAATCCTGCAACTAAAAATTAGCAAATTATACAAAAAATAAAACTTGTATTAAAGCCACTAATATCTTTACTATTATTAAGCATTATTTAAATAATAGCAACTGTTCAAACTAGCGAAGCCACCCCAGATACTATTCACAGCTAACTATAATAGAGAAAAATGTAGTTGCAATTAAAATAAAACCAAACTAGAATAAAAAGTCCCAAACTATTATATCCTGGTATTAAAGAGACTGTTGCTGCATAATCTCACCAGAGAAGAAGTTCTTGGCTCGTAGGTAGCTGACACTCAGGCGAAGGATGGAAAGTTTGTCCAGACTAGCAGTCACCTCCTCAGGAAATGGCAGCAGGCTGGCTAGTCGCTCCAGTTCACCATTCAGCCGATCTCTGTGACGTTTGGACGGATTTGACTTGGTGCCCTCAGCAACAGGCGGCTTCACCCTGATCAGCAGAGATAAAACCAGCCTTAGGGAGCATAGTTTTGTTTGACATGTGGGAAAGCAGCAGCATTTAAAACACTTCCATCACACTCTTGAATAAACAAGATCTGAATATTTTTCTATTTTATTCACCTAAAACAATGACCACGTTTATTATTTTTATTTATTATGCCTTCAGCATAAGACCCAAACACAAGAAAAGCCATACATATCAAACCCAGGAGAGCTGCAGAGGACTAAAGCCACTATTTATGCCTCACCTGCTTGAGCCAGGTGGTGTACAATATCAAGAAAACCTCACATGTAATGCGTCAATTGACGCAACAACTGTAGGATTTGGCATGAAATTCGGCCCCTGATTGCTGCAATTTATGCTGCACACAGCTAATTCTAGACAATGGAGAGGAACGTGGCTGGGTTCTTGGTTTGGATTTTCAATGCTTCATCATCTATTTGCTCCTTTAAAAACTGTTTCAAGGAATTCAGTTTGCAGTTTGATTGTATTGTTCTTATTACTACTACCTGAGTAAACAAATGATGGTGTCACTGCTCTTATTTGAGTAAATGACTGACTACTCTATCCATCATGAGAAATCGAGTGTGTTGCACACGGATCAGTGAGTCAATACTTGAGTATCTTTGTTACACAACACTTTTTCAAATCTTATTTAATAATGTCTTGGAAAGCTGCTTTTTACCTGAGAAAAATTATGATCAAGTAATGTTACTCTTAAATGAGTAAAATTTGTTGGATCCTTAACCCACCTCTGGTAATAATGTTTGTGGATAAAATACTGTCTGTGAACGATTAATCACAAATTCATCCTCCTGAATGAACGGAGACAATTTTTCAGTTGGTGATCAATAACTCTGCTAATAGCCATAGTCTAGTTTACTAAATTAGTGAAAGTCAGAAGTTATTGTCTTTTGACCAGTCTTTATAAAAGAAGCTGGTTAGTCAGTCACTTCTTGGTCACATCTGGATTGCACTAAATTGGTCACACATAAAAAACCATGATGTTGTTTTTAGTGGTTCTAAAAATTTCTAAAAGTAGAATGAAAAGGAGATCTTTCAGTTATCAAGCTCCTCTTCTATTGACCCAACTACCAGTTTTAGTTTTAGCAGACACCTTGTCTACTTTTAAGACTTAAAACATTGATAAAGTTTATAGCTAGAATGGCTTAATTTAGTCCATAATTATAGTTTTTCTGCTATAGGCTTAGAATGCTGGAGGACATAGAGGCCACTTTTCAACATTCTTCTCTATTCTATCTCTATTCTCTATCTGCAGTATTTGTTAGTTCAACCCCCAACTTTATGTTGCTAGCTTCATCTAGTGTGTTGTTATTTGGCAGTGACACCATCCTGGAGAGAAATATCAGCTGGGCTGCTACCATCAACAGCTTTGATTGTAGTTGGTAGAGTTGGGCCTGTTTTTAGCATTTAGTCCTGTTTCTCTTCTAGGCATATGCTCAGCTTTTACTGTGACTAACTGTATGTGCTCTCTAGCCTTTTTGGCATAAACTGGCTTGCCTGCTTATTTTTTTCTTTCCTAGACAGAGTCACCTATGGAGCTAGTTTATGTACTTTTTTCTTTTCTAACATAGAAGGTATTGATAGATCAATGCTTTCATGTTGCATTTGTATGCCTGCTTCTGTCTTCCTCAACCTTCACTCAGCTTTGGTAAAAGGCCACCCACACTAAACTTGGTTTTGCTTGAGTTTTTTCCTGTTGGAAGGGAGCTTTTCCTCTCCAGTGTCACTGCATGCATGCTAGGTGTGGGGTGTTGCTAAAGAGTCAACAGTACAATGTTAGCAAATGTCTAATGTCTTTACGTGCTCATCAAGGATAAGCAAATCCTGAAAAGCCAATGATTGGAAGCAGTCTGATGTAGACAGCGCCTTCCTGAGATAGAAGACTTTTGGATTACATCTGATTAAATTAACTCTGTAAAGTGCCTTGAGGTGACGTGTTGTGAATTGAATATGAATAACATGAATTACATTGAATTAATAGTAAACATATATTTGTCCAAACTGTTATATATAAGCATTATACATTTTATTTGCTGTAGTCTCAAGAAAGACGTATCCAGTAGATTTAATCCGATTTAACCCATTTAGACATGATCCAAGAAAAAGAATCTGACAGATATGATTCAAAAAGAATAAAATGAAAAACTGTTAATAATGTGCTCTGGATTCTGCAGAAAGCAGGACTTCCTGCTGCATGGATCAGAGTTGTGACAGCAGGAAACATGAAGGTTTTTACATGATTGGAGTAAAACATTTGGTGCAGCTGCCAGGAGGACTCAAAGTTAATTTATAGTGACATGCATGACTCACCATCCCTGCAAAGAGAGGACAGGCAAAAGTCTGTTTGTATGTTTACGTTGCAGCACTCAGCCTCCCAGGCTCTGCACGGGTGTCTGTGTGTTTTCATTTGATGCATGAAAGTGTTCAAATGAGCTCATTCATCTGTAGTGTCGATATTTTCAGTGAACTTTGAACTTAAGAAGGCTGTGTTTCTTTATCTGCTTTCACTTCTATGTTTGTTTATTTTACTAAATAAAACCACATATCTGCTATTTGTGAGTCAATAAATCCTGAAAACTGACCTCGGGGGTAATTTAGCTAAAACCTTCCAACTGCAGTAGTGGAAAACATATGTGAACTGAGATTAGCAGTGGTGATAATAAACTCTGATGTTTGGTAATCTGGGAGAATAACTGGGTTTGTAGTTATTCTTTTGCTCTATGTCTGAATATAGGATTAGATACAATTATTATATGCAGTTTAGCACAACTTCACATCTCACAGAATTCTAGTGCACACGTCAGGTTTTTTTATTTGTTTTTAGGCTAGATTTCTTTACTACTGTTTAAACACAGACAGGTTTATAGCTAAAAGAATTGAGGATTTTAAAAACTGTTTCATTTCATTTTCACTCAGTATCATTGTGATAAATAACAGAAATTATCCGCATGATATTTAAAGCCAATATAGGCCATCCCTTACATGGATGTCAGATCGCTGCTAAAAGTGCTTAAAATGTTGTCCTGATGGACATCACTGCACCAATGCACAAGACGTAATCCCAAGGAACTTTACAGAAACAATCCAACCAGATCATTCAGTAATATTGGTTACGAGTTTTCTATCTGAGGAAAACCTGCTGGTTGCATCAAATCATTGACTCAATAGCAATCCTCACACTGAGCATCCATATAGTGACAGAGGAGAGGAAAAACAGGAAGAAACCTCCAGCAGAACCAGGCTCAAACTTACAATGGTAACTATGGTTATGTATCATAACAAAGGTGAGAAAATTAGATGATATTTGCAAAAATCTTTTCTCTACCCACCATTCAACACCAGAGGTAAAGTACATCAGAAAAAAAACAAAATCTTGATCCACAAAATGAACATCTGAATCAAACTAGCAGAGCTGGGAAGCACAATATCTTGTATGTCGGTACAAATATTCAAGAACTGTGGGTAACTTTACTAAACCTATTATAGGAATTTGGAAATACATAAAATATACTGTATATACATCCTTATTTTTGTTTGTGGATAAAACATGTTTATTTTTTTGTGAGCTTGTGAAATTTCAAGCTCTCTTCAAGTCATTGTTTCACATTTGTTTTGCTTAGAGGTCAGTTTTCTGTAGATTAAATAATTTTTTTCGAGGTCATTTTAATGTTAGCTATAGGGCAGGAACTAACACATATTTTAATACTCCACTAACTAATTGAATACTTTTCTAACAAGTAAACTAATTACAGTGTATTTTTATTATCTCCATCACCACCTTCTATGCTTTAACTCACTTGTTCAATCCGGTCCTTCACCGCTTCGGTAGAATCAGTTATGGTTATTCTGGAGTCACGGCCTCAGAGTAACCCCAATAAGGCTCTGGCCCACTGGGGGCCACCAAGCCTCCCTCACCCTTTGGCTGATGAAAGGGTAAAAGATTTTCCTCCCAAAATATCTATCAGCATCATTCTGCCTGCTGTCCATGCTTAAATATTGCTATGCTAAGCTGCCATGTTCTGACCATCACATCCCCACCAAACCACAAGCCTCAACACTAACACAACAAACGCACACAGAAACTTGTCTCACTATTTGAGGGGCCTTTCCATTGACATTGACTTGACCTAATTATCCTAAACCTAACCATTACGGGTTCATATTTAACCTCAACCTAAACTCAATTGACAGCTTAGTCCTAATTGTGACCCCAGATCCTAAAACAGCAGTTCCCTTCATGGGGTACAGGCATTGGGCCTTACATTGTTTCACACTATCCTTGTACTCGGTACTAAGTGACACACCTCCAAGTTTTTGTAACCTGGCACTGACCACGAGCACCTGCCTCATTCCAGTTGAGAGGATATAAAGTGGTCCTCCATAAACAGGTTCACCTGCACTGACATAAAATGGCCAAGAAGGTTAGGGGAACAGTTTTGTTAAATGTGTACTGCTTATTCAGTGACTTACAGTAAACAAAGTACATTCATGGCTGAGTTTATGAAGGATTTTAGCCTCTGTTTTCATTGATTCACCTACAACATAAATAAAGTCTGAAACAGCTACCCACTGTATATAATACATTTGGCTTTTCTTTAGTAAAACAAAGTTTGTTTCTTTTTTAAATCTGTTATTAAAAAAAAATTATATGTATGGCGTCAATATTCTGCCAAAAGTCCACACGCAATAAATACTGCCACGAGCAGCTTTATTTCATACAGAAACTACTCCTCACGCACGTTTACCGTTTTACATGCGGCAATGGAATACCGCAGGGCCCCAATATGTGAGTGCCTATTCCTTCTTTGCCTCCCTCCTCCTCGCGTGTGGACCTGTTTCTGTCGCTCGTGTCAATTTTTGTCACTTTGAAGGCGTTACCCTACTGGACAAAGCAACCCGCCTGTGATTGGCTAGCACAGGAAACAAAAACTCTGCGTCTTAAGGCGGTACTGTTCTTCCTGCTAGCAAAGCAACTTCAGGCTAACCGCATCGAATAGCACGCACCGGTCTGCAGTTCTTGGTTGAAGGGAAGGGATCTTAAGAGGCGGCAAACCAATCGTCATACAGTGGGAACAGCAGAGCCAGGTCAACCCACTAATTCTGATCTAACAAGCTGAAACAACTCTGTTTAAATTTGATAAACCTCCCACAGCCCTGGTGAGAGAGATTAGGAGGGACAAAAGAGTGAAACAATAAAACACACTTTCTACATCCTGGCTTCCTTACATGTTCCTCTCCGCTGTTTACTTTGCGAATTTCTGTCGCACTGGTGACATCATCAACGCTACCCGGGCGTTATGGTGTCACCAGACATGTGGCGGTGGAGGCACACAGGCTACGTAGCTTTCAGTGGGGGTCAGACTCAGGTTTTTTTACCAGTGGGAAGGGACCCAAATGCTGATTGGTAGCAGGTTGATCTGTCTTTGAAAAACCCAGGTTAGCCCTCTAACTGGAGAGGCTAAAGTTTAACTCATCGAATGTTTCTCACTATTCTTCCTGCTATTATGGCTTTAAAACAAAACGATATCTTGAAGAATGAAATGTTCCGACTTTTCTTTTTTAATACTAAAGAATTACTGCAGCCCTTTTAGGCCACATGATGCCTTTACAACTTTGCTCTTTTGTAATTGTCACTACCCGAATATTAATTAGAAAATAAATCAAGTTTATTCTTACTTCGTCTCCCAAAAATCACAAAATCAAATTAGACACAGAAAATTCTAATTACAGAGACTCTTTCATAGCACAATCCAGCACATTCCATCTAGTGTTATTATTTGGAGCTTTTGTCAATGAGCCCCAGTGCAGCTGTGGCTACAACATTGCTTGCTACCATCATTGTGGAAACCACTGCATGTTGTGTAGAGCGCTTTGGAGTCCTCTGACTTGAAAAGATGCTACATAAATACAGATCATTTAGTAATCGGTTAGTCAGTTTGTTTAAGAAGACATACTTCATTTTAACTCTTTTACATTATTGTTCCTTAAAGAAACGCTTTGAACTAACATCTGCCTAATGTGTACAGATTGATGCATGGGTGGTGCTAAACATTCTTGTAAAACCCACAAATGTAATAATTCTCATAAACCACAAATCTGCACAGATTTATTACATTTGTGGGAAATCATATAACTTTCCCACAAATGTTTCTTATAAATTCACAGAATAAGTGTTTTTTAAGGACACTCATGTTTTATTAAACACAGTCTATACATTCAAATGAAACTCTTTAATATATAAATGTTTATATTATAAAACTGATTCTAGGCGTTTGTGGACATTACGATCGTTAAGCAGGAACAGTGAAGTACCCATCACCCTCATAGACAGCAGCAACACCATGAACACATGATTTGCTGCTGGGAGCTGCCCACCACCACCCTGCAACCCAGACAGAGGCCATCAGAAATTCAGACATGGGGTGGCCTTTATGAGAAGCTACAATTCACAGAGTTTCCAGTATCTATAGGGATGTCCTTCTATTGGCCTGATAAAATAGACCGTCTCCACATGTCCTCTGTTTCCAGGGGAGCCGAAGATTAGATTTAGTTCTTATTTTACAAGATAAACAAATCATGCATCTGCAGCATAGAGATGGCTAGGTATGACCAATATAAGGCATGGTCTAACTGGAGATTATGGATTTATGGAATTAAAAAAAATCCAATGCACAGCAGCTACAGTAGGTATATACAGAATAAATATTAATGGAACTTTGCTTTATCCAGTAAATCTACCCAAAATATCAGATCAGATCAAACTAAGACAAACAGCAGACCTGCATCTGTATTCCATTTATAAAGAAAAAGTACCCTGGATGAGAAGGTAAAAGTGACTGCAGTCACACATGTATTATATATAGAATACAGTTTAAAATAGGTTTAGACCACATGACAGGTTACAAAGAGTGTCAACGGCTGGAGACAGCTGATAAGAAACAAAACTAATTGAATTGATTTATTTAATAATTGATAAAAACAATGTGCACCCCCCGCTGCCTTTTGTCTGTGCGATGATGGTAAATGGCCTGTACTTATAAAGTATATAAGTCCTTGGGCAAAATAAGTATGTTTTGCCCAAGGACACAACAACACTGGAAGCCGGGGCTTGAACTGCCAACCCTTTGATTGTAGGCCGAACTCTTGCATCCGACACCACTGTCACCCCTCTGATGCTCCCTCTGCCCACCTGTTTTTATGTATTAAACCTTGAAATGAACCGAGGAATGAAACAACAACCCCCACATCCCAACCACCACCTCCATGAGGCTAAAATAAGGGCCAGCGGGTTGGATAGGAGAACGTTTTCCCTTGTTGAACAAAATACAGATCTGAACTATTTAAGACAAGCAAAAAGTATAAAACATAAGAAATCTGTCGGAGGCAAATAGCCTATTTTTTCACATCCACATGTGTGGAAGGATTACAGAGGGTGCACTTTAAAAATAACCTTTTTAAAAGATCTAAAGTGTTTTATGATCCATCCTAATCAATCTAATTAATAATAACCATATGATAGTTTTTATTCTTAATATTATTTATAAATGAAGAATTGCATTTAAAAGCTAGAATCCTAATTAATATACATAATTGATTTTTTGTAACAGAGGAAGCTATGACAATGCAGCCATTTTATTTCATTACATTCACGTGTATTAAAAGCAAAATATGCAATACTGTAAATAACAAGTACTACTATTACTCTAGCTATGAAAAGCAAGCACGTGGCTTTGTCTAAATCATATTTTAAAACATACATTAGTACAACATTAAAGGTGCTTTTCTTATTTGTATCGGGTTTTTTTATATTTTAGTTCTTATAAAGCAATCTAAAGTGTTCTGTTTCCATTTCATCATCTCTTATTAACTCCTACTATTGTTAAAAATCGGTGTAAATATCAAATAAAATGTTCTGTCACAAAATAAATAAAACGGCCGTGTTTTTAGATAGAAAGAATACACTGTAAATTCTGCGTCCCCTCCATAACATAAAAACGTCATTTTCATATAAGCTACAGTAATAATCAATTTGATCAGTTTGATTTTCAATACGTTTGTATTTTTTGTGTTCCACATCTATGTAAAACAATCGTGGTAATATATTTAGCATCAACTATTTTACATCAATCTCTCACTGTAAATTTGTTTTCACAATTTCACTTCATAATTCATTTCAAGTTAAATTCTATCAGACTATGTTTATACTTAAGAGCAACATCCTAAGGCATATCAAATAAAACACATATTTCGGACTGATTCGGGTTCATTATAACTACTGTTATTATTCGTTTCTGACTATATATTTATTATTATTATGACTATGGTATAACTAAATATCCTGGATGTGGAATTAGTGAGTGCATGGAGCTAACGGGGCGCTGCTGCTGATCCTCTAAAGGACGTTTCGGCAGGAAAATGGCGCCGGAACCGCTGATAAATCCAAATGTATCCAAAATAGCCAAAACAATTTAATTAAAAACGAGGGAAGCGTTTAGGTGCGTTAGATGCGTGTTTTTGTTTGATTTTTTTCCGGACATGTTTTGTTGAGGATTCGGCTGCAGGTCGGGAGCTGAGGCCTCTGCTTCAGGCCTTTAGAGATCAGATCCATCTCCTACAACCAAATATGGGGAGAGTTTCTATCTCTATAAACCCTTGGTTTCTACCACATACCCGTTTGTGCGTTTTGAAGTAAACATGACAATAATAATAAAAAAAACCCCCACCGAAATCCTCTTTTTAAATTTTAATAGAGACATTCAGGTCTGCGGGTCTGAAACCACTTTCTGCTCAGCAGGTGCATCTGAACCGCTCTATAGAAAGGCTTTTGGTCTGAAACACAGAAATAAAGTAACTCACGCTCTTTGGATGGGTTTTCTCCTCTTGCGTCCAGCATACATGACTGTTCCTTTTATAAAAACACACACACCATCGGCTAACGTCCCGCTATAATCTTCTGTTTTAATTCATCCTTCCTGATAAGAATAAAAATGCTCTGGTCTGTAAAGTGACGAAGCAGAGGAGCAGCCAAAATACACAAAATATCTTCTTCACCCTCAAACTGAAGTTGCTCAGGTCACAAGCTATTGCTGGTTGTTCTTTCTAAGCTCCTCAGAGCAGAGCCGCACTTTCCACCGCAATCCGACGCATCTCTGCTGCGGGTCAGACTGCAGGCTGCAGCGCCTCTTCTGCGGCGGGACCGCGCATTCCACCGACGGCCGCGCGCCACTGCTCTCTATCGGGGTCGCGCGGGGAAAGCCTTACTCGTGCGCGCGCAAGTAAGAGAGTCTAACACCTAACACAGACAATGCGTGTCCCCGTGCGCGCGCACACGAGTTAGTCTCGCAGAAAGAAGCCGGTGGTTCAGAATGGTGTATGTGGGTCAGGGGTTAACTTTTAAATAATGCAGGAGAGCTCTGCCGAAGGTTTGGGAGAGGTCGGTGAGATTCAAAAACCTGCTTTGCTGCAAGGCCAAAGTAACCAGCAGCAACTTTAGAGCATCATTACTTCTGTAAAAACCTGGCCCGACCATTAAGGTCAGACTGTTTTTCTTGAGGTTTCAGTATCAGATCAGAGTTTATTTCAGTTCAATTTTTTTTAGTAAACCAGAATAAATCATTATGGATGTTAAGTAGGGGGACATAGGGGTGAATAACATGGGCCCCTAGAGCCACATGGAGCTTTGTACACTTTGCCAAGTTGTCCTTCAGTCAAAAGCAAACAACAAAGCAGTGTTCAGGATGAGGGGAAAAGGATAAGCTATATTTTTTTCTTCATATTGACACATACATGAACTCAATGGTTACTTCAAGCAGATTTTTTGTTTCTTTTTGTAAAATGTGTTTAGTGATATTCAATAGAAATAAAAATGAACTTGTCATTTGATTTAAATATAGCTTAAATGTTCTCTGGAATATGGATAATGGCTTTTCTTCTGATCAGTGTGACTTTTAAAGCCTTCCTGACTTGCCAGAACATTTTGCTACCCCTGTGCATGATGATATCAGGAAACACGCCATATGATGCGCTGGACATGGATGTCAAAACCCTTCTGTGAAAAACCCTAATGGCAAGCAAACCAATTTTCCACTGTAAAATCCTCTATGGTTCTTGATTGGAAAGTTCAGTTTAGGCAACTGGACGTGAAGTTTCCTAGAAGACGTTTCACTTCTCATCCAAGAGGATTCCCTTTAGTTCTAACTGATCCTGGGGAGCACTGAGATTAATGTACTTTCTGTGTAGCAAAACAGTGGGAGGGGAAAACAAACAAAACGAAAAACCAAATGTGGCTCTGACAACACCCGTTGGATGGGCCATGGAGGTCACCTGGAGGTGTTTATGGTGGTTAGGGGGGTTTCTAATGGGTTGTTAACTCCCGGAGGGGTTTGAGGGACTTTGGTCACATGCCTCTTAGAAGTGTGAGTCAAGTGAGGTTAGGAGGGAGGTGAATCTTCTCGGTATGGTTCTTAAAAGTGCTTTGTAAGTAAGTGATGTGACCTGTTGTGACCTGTTTCTTCTCCTGCTAGAAGATTCAGTTTTCTGGCTCCGGTTGCTGTGATCATTTCTAACTTTAAAAAACTGTTCAAGTGTTTACCTTGTTTCTCACTCCTGGCTGAAAGAAGTCTTCCTCTCAATCTGGAACCTCTTGTGATTGGAACCTGCTCACTCTCCAATTCACCTGCTAGTAAAGCGGTTCGGACTATCACACTGCTCTCTGGAAATCTTGACATCAAACCTGACTCGGCTCAAGACCTCAATTGTTCCTCTTTGACACTTCAGACCATCAATCCTTTAACTCTCAATACTTCTCCTGATCATGCAAAATTAAAAACCATCTGACCAAAACTAACTGTGGAATATTCTAGATGCTCCAATCCAAACTTCTTCCCAGAGGAATCATCATAACTATAAAAAAAAACCTTTTTTTCCAGATCTTCAACCAGCTTTTTGATTGTTTCTGCATGTGGGTCAGATTTCTGAACAAAAACACGATAAAATGCTCAGGCCATTACAATCTGTCCCTTGCAGCCAAAATGCCAGCTCCAATAGAGGGCTTTGGTGAACCATTCATCATCTAAACATCCCTAATGTTTTACAATTTTGGTTGTCATCTGCAGCAACCCCAGCCAGCATGCCTAGGTGGGCCCCATGTGGGGAAAAGGAGGGCAGACTATATGGGTCCCATATGGGTTTGTCC
>JAUZNJ010058964.1:0-18104 GCA_034780135.1 Jordanella pulchra
GCGGGTCGGTCCAGGCGCGGGTCGGTCCAGGTGCGGGTAGGTCCAGGCGCTGGTCGGTCCAGGCGCGGGTCGGTCCAGGCGCGGGTCGGTCCAGGCGCGGGTCGGTCCAGGCGCGGGTCGGTCCAGGTGCGGGTCGGTCCCGCTGCGGGTAGGTCCAGGTGGGTCCAGGTGCGGGTAGGTCCAGGTGCGGGTCGGTCCAGGTGCGGGTCGGTCCAGGTGCGGGTCGGTCCAGGTCGGTCCAGGTGCGGGTCGGTCCAGGTGCTGGTCAGTCCAGGTGCGAGTCGGTCCAGGCGCTGGTCGGTCCAGATGCGGGTCGGTCCAGGTGCGGGTCGGTCCCGGGGCGGGTCGGTTCCTGCTGTGGGCTCAGTTCTGTAGATCTCGGATCTCTCCGCTGCCATCAGACCTTCACTTTCATGTCTTCCTCTCACCAGTCGTGTGTCTCGGTTCCTCTGAGTGAATGAGAACCAGTTTAACGTTTGTCTGGTGTCGGTTCTGGTCTCGTTGCCTCAGATCGTCGACGGCGTCGTTCAGAGCATCAAGCTGATCACTGAGAACGCCAGCAGACGCATCGCAGAGTACGCCTTCGAATACGCCCGGAACAACCAGAGAAGCAGCGTGACAGCCGTCCACAAAGCCAACATCATGTGAGAGGTTCCGCCTAGAAGATCACCTCCTGCGTCTGTGAGGAGAACCAGGCGGCTTGATGTGCTGATTTCTGTCTGCAGGCGGATGTCAGATGGTCTGTTCCTGAGGAAGTGCAGGGAGGTGGCGGAGAACTACAAGGACATCAAGTTTACGGAGATGTACCTGGACACCGTTTGCCTTAATGTGAGTTTAAGAACTTCCCTCAGACAGAGTCTGGGCCAGAGGAATACTCCAACCCAACAACGTGTTCGTTGATCCAATAGTTCTAGATCCAAGTGAATCATTCGGTTCTGGAGAAGCTGCTGGATGTCGTCCTCATCCAGACCATCAGAGCAGATCAGAGAAGCATCTTCTGCTTCCTGCCTCTGGCTTCATCTGTTCCCATGTCTCTGCTTCCAGATGGTTCAGGATCCGACCCAGTTCGACGTTCTGGTCATGCCCAACCTGTACGGAGACATCCTCAGGTCAGTGCGAGTCCAACGGCTGCCAGCCAATCAGAGGCCGGGGACGTTGACGTCATGTGACTCTGTTTCAGTGACCTGTGTGCCGGACTGATCGGAGGACTCGGCGTCACTCCCAGCGGGAACATCGGCGCCAACGGAGTGGCCATCTTTGAATCGGTGAGGAACTACAGCTGAACCTTGACAGGAGATGTTGGGTGATGTCGCCATGACAACCTCCGGGTTTGATGTTTATCAGGTCCGGTCTGAATTTAGCAGACCGACCCCCCTGGGTCTGGGTCACAATTAAAATAAAAAGGTGCTTTAATTTCATCCAAAAGTCAACAGTTTTAAGATTCCTGTTATAGAGAATCAGAGGCTTCCAAGGTCTGGTTCCTCAGGAAGTGACACACGATCAGAGTCTAGGTGGTGTTAGCTGATATAAGTTGCATGTTAGCTGGTTTTACCTTGAACTTGTACTTAGCTGATATTAGCTGATATTTGGGCATTGGTAGGTTATTTGTGGGTATTAATGCTTCTTACTGGTTAGCTGGTTTATAGCGGATATCTGGGTATTTGTTGATATTGGGTACCTGCTAATATATTGGTATTAGCTTATTGAAGTTGCATATTACTTTGTTATGAGTTGGTACCAACTGGTTATTGGTTGATATTAGCCAATTTAATTGGAGTTTAGGTAATTATTAGCTTCTAGTTTTATATTAGCTAGTAGTAGCTGTTATTGGCTGATTTAATTTTTATTAGCTTGTAGTTTGATATTAGCTGGATGTTAGCCTGCATTAGCTGGTACTAGCTGTTGTTTGTTTGTTTTTTTTTTCTAATATCTACTAGTTAACAGCTGATTTCATTGCTGTTCCTGCTGCCAGATTCTTGGAATCGATTAATTCTGTTTCATTGAACATTTTCTGGGGGTTTTGGTTTTATCAACAGTAATAATTTAGTTTAAGACTAGGCTGCTCATTTGGACCAGCTTTTGGACACATTCATGTGGAGCTGGTCTCCAGAACCTCCCTGCTGCAGTAGAAACTGTCAGAGGATGTGTAAACTGGATCTGTGTCCTTCCTGCAGGTCCACGGCACCGCCCCCGATATAGCTGGGTTGGACCTGGCCAACCCCACAGCCCTGCTGCTCAGCGCCGTCATGATGCTGCGCCACATGGGTCTGCATGAGCACGCCACCAAGGTCCAGACAGCCTGCTTCGACACCATCAGGGAGAAGAAGGTGAGGCGCGTCCCTTTCACTCTGTTGATGATGTTTGAATCTGTGAGCCTAAACTCTGGACCGTGAGATTCTTCTGGTCCGGTTTAGTTTGTGACAAGAAACAGAACTTGGATTGTTCTGTTTACAGCATCGGGTGTACATCCAGTCAGCGTCGCCACTTTGGTCTAAACACAGGACATTTGTTGTAACAGCCGGAAATGAATCCTGAAGCTAACGGTCCAAGAGTTAATTGGCCACTCAATGTCACCATGGAAACGTAGGCTGTTGTATCCTGGCCAGCCAGACTGACTAACAGGGTCGGCCTGATCAGGTTAGAGTCAATCTACTACAGATGTGATGCTAAAACTCCAAGCGACGCGCTCTGTTTTTATACTTTTCACGCCGTTGAAACTCTTCATTAAACGGTTTCTGCTGGTTTTGCCTAAAATATGTGAGGATCTAAGCTTTGCGCCTCTAGTTGCTCCTTTGCTTTTTGTTATGCCAGCAGAAAAGCGCTGCTGCATTATGGGTAATTCTGGCGCTGAGTGTCACACCATAAAGTCCCGCCTCCTGCACTGTGATTGATCTGGCCAGATGTGGCCCGAGTCCATGGCAGGTCATTCAGTGTGGCACACCAGGTTAAGGCTGTTGCTGACTGGCTGTGATGCCGCTTCTGTTTCAGGTGCTGACAAAGGATCTGGGAGGAAACTCCAAGTGTTCAGAGTTCACCGCTGAGATCTGCCGTCGGGTCCAGGATCTGGACTGACCTGGCAGAGCTGAAGGGGGCAGGGCTTCCAGAGTCCTCCCCCGACTGCCATCACTTTTTGACCTCCTTCAATCATTCAGGGAAGGACTGAATGTTTAAGGAGGTGTTCTGTGTCCACAACATTCACATCAAACATAACGCACAAATGAGACGTGAACGAGATTATATCCAAGGAGGAGTTCTAACCAAATATCAGCTCATCAGTGACATCAGCTCGTCTCATTAACTGATTTTTAACCTTAGTGCTCCGTCAGCGAAGCTCAAGTGTCTTATTTATTGTTTCTACTTCCTGTTCTGTTTGTTTTCTGCCTCTAGAACCACAAATATAAACGGTTCATATGGAAAAAAAGTCTTCTGTGTTTAATGAGTCTCATTCTTCTGCATCATGTCCTCCATCCTCATTCAGGTGGAGCCGACTCTCTGCTGGTGTATCAGGGAAACAGCTGCTGCTGAGTCACTGGTTGCTATGGTGACTCTTCAGCAGAAAAACACAAGAAGTAGATTTAGCTCCCAACAAACAGCCAGTAAATAAAATATAAAAGTTTTAAAGGAAATATTCTCTAATCCTGAACGGAAATCTTCTGATCTGACTGGAACAGTTTATCCAGACAGGTTAGTTCAGCTATTTCCTCTGTAACTCAGTCCCGCCGCTAGGTGGCGGTAAAGCTGCTGCTGTTGGAGTAGAAGAAGACGAAACAGGAAGTGGTTGTCACCTCCGGGTAAATAATCCAAGAGCCGTGAACCGGACGCAGCGGTGTTCGGAACCGGCTGCGGCATCATGGACGTGGAGGACGAGAGCATCCTGGTGTCGGTCTTCAAGGACAGCTTCCCGGACAGCTGGAGGGACAACCCGGACTTCTCTGCCTACCTGTCCGAACTCAGCTCCTGTGGCCTGGACAAACTGGGCCGGGAGCCGGAGCGGCTGGCCGAGGAGCGGAACCAGATCCTCCAGCAGACCCGGGAGCTGGCTTTCTCAAACTACCAGACCTTCATCCGAACCGCGGACTGTACCGAACACATCTACAGGGACTTCGGGCGGGTGGAAGGCAGCGTGTCCCGCCTGCTGGACAAGTTGCCCCGGTTCGGAGAGAGGTGCAGGTCGGTACCACGGCACCTGGGGCTGAACTAGTCTGTATTAAAGGGGATGCAAATACGGTTCTGTAAACCGCACCGAACCGGACGGTTGGTTTTACTAGAATTATTAAAAATTGTAAAAACTCGGTGTAGTATGGAGAGTAAGAAGGGACAAAATAAAAGAAATAAAGCATGAAATCAAGTTGAAATGTATTAGGAAATAAATAAATGAAGTAAACATAACAACATTACCTTCAGCCAGACTGGTGAAAACCCGACAGCACACTGAGGATGTGACAAATAACAGTAAATCCAATGGATCCAGCGGAAGATATTTGTCTGGTCCCGCTTGACCCGGTTCCAGGATATCTTTGTTTCCCATCAGAAAGGAACAGAACCACAGGCAGTGGTGTTCCTTTATTAAATCTGGTTTTGGTCGGACCAATATCTCAGGTTTCTGTCAATCACAGAATGTTGTTTTAAATTAATATCAGTTTCTGCATTAGTTTAATTTGGTGGTATGTAAATCTGATATGATCACATGCAACAGATTTTACAAACATTAAAAGTTAAATTTGTTGAGAATGAGAGAAAACATGAGAAATGAGTTTTATTGAGAGTGTTTAGCCACGTTACTTGCTTTAGTTCAACCTTTAAATTAAAAGTATTTGAATGAGTTTTTACAGACAGACATGAGTTTGATCTGTTGAAATGTTTTTATTCTGTCGGAAAAATCAAAACTGTCCCCAAAAACATGAAACATGTAAATAAATTACTAGATGTGCCATTTTGTAAATTTAATAAACCTTTAAATTTAGCTATTAAACAATAGTAGTGATTTTTTTAAGCATACATTTATTTAAAGATTCTTTTCAATACTTTATTTCATGTCATCTGTGCAGCAAATGTTTAAACTTCACTCATCAACCTCTGGTTGGTTTCAATCCTTTAATGCCATAATTTAATTTCACACATGTTTTAATAGATTTAATCATTTCACAATATATTTATTTCATTTTGTCCCCTTTAACTCTCCATAGTTTTGGTCCCTTCCAACCTTAAACTCGTTACGGTGGTAAAGTCCAGTTCATAGTGCTATCAGAACTGTAAATAATCTGTAAATGGAAAATATTCCCTGACCATTCCAGATCCAGTCCAGAACTGAACTCTGCTCTGGACTCTGAATTAACTGGGATCCATCCTGGAACCAGAACCAGACCAGAGTTGATCAGAATCTTGTACATTCATCCCTCCAGGCTGACGTTGATAGAAATAATCCAACATCTTAAACTGACAAACATTCCGTTTAAAGTTCGGATTAAACTGGTCTGAGTTGATCCTCCTCCATCATCAGAACCAACGTCTCTAAAGGTGTTTGTGGGTTTAGGGCCTTCATGAAGGAGGCGGAGGAGATCGCCGTCAGCCGACGGATGAACAGCCTCACGCTGAACCGCCACACCGAGATCCTGGAGATCCTGGAGATTCCTCAGCTCATGGACACCTGCGTGCGGAACGGCTACTACGAGGAGGCGCTGGAGCTGGCGGCGTACGTCAAGAGGCTGGAGAAGAAGCACTCCACGCTGCCCGTCATCCAGGTGAGTTGAGACGTCCAGTGGAGACACCAGGACCTGATCCAACCGAAGCAGGCTGGTTAATCCTGAACCCTAATCTAGATTATGAGCAGAAGTCGTTAACTCCTCCCTCCTGTTGCTCCTGCAGGGTATCGTGCGGGAGGTTCGTCAGTCGGCGCAGCTGATGCTCAACCAGCTGTTGCAGCAGCTGCGCTCCAACTCCCAGCTGCCCGTATGTCTGCGCGTGATTGGCTACCTGCGCAGGATGGATGTGTTCACGGAGGCGGAGCTTCGGGTGAAGTTCCTGCAGGCCAGGGGCAGCTGGCTGAGCTCCATCCTGGCCGCTGTTCCTGAGGAGGACCCGTACTTCCACATCACCAAGACCATCGAGGCCTGCAGGGTCCACCTGTTCGACATCATCACCCAGTACCGCGCCATCTTCTCTGACGAGGACCCTCTGCTGCCCCCTGCAGGAGGCCAGGCAGCCCTCAGCGAGGGGGCCATTTTCCACGGCTGGGTGGTGCAGAAGGTGGCGGAGTTCCTGGAGACGTTGGAGAGGGACCTGCAGCGCGGCGTGGGGGGCCGGTTGGACTCCCTGCTGGGTCAGTGCATGTACTTCGGTCTGTCCTTCAGCAGGGTGGGGGCCGACTTCCGCGGGCAGCTGGCGCCGCTGTTCCAGCGGGTGGCGCTGGAGACCTTCCAGGGGGCGGTGCAGGAGGCTGTGGAGAAGTTCCAGGAGGACATGAACCTGTACACGCTCATCACCCTGCCCTCTGCGCTCGGGGGCGCTGTCCCCCCGGTGGCCCCCGGCGTGCAGCCCGGCACCCTGCAGCCCCCCATGGCCCTGCTGGACTTTCAGCCGCTGGCCTGCTTCCTCAACAACATCCTGAGCGCCTTCAACGACCTGCGCCTCTGCTGCCCCCTGGGGTTGGCCCAGGACGTCAGCCGCAGTCTGGAGGACGGCCTGCAGCTGGTGAGTCAGACTCTTCAGATCTGGAAGGGTCTTGAAACGGGAAAAATTTTCCAAAGTTTTTTTTTTTTAGGTTTGTTTCTAATTTTTGTTATGTTGTTTTATTTTATTTTTGTTGTGCTTTTTATTTCGATTAGAACAAGAAACTCACAGAAAAAGTAAAACAGGCTATAAAGTGCAGACAGATATGATGTCAGAATCCAACCAGAGCGCCAGTTTTCAAAGGTGGATATAATCTGAGCTCAGTCGGAGCTCCGTTCCACGTAAAAGAACCTGAATGGTTCTTTAGTTGCGTCCAGTGGTGAACAAACAAAGCCCATAAAACGGTAAATAAAAGTTTCCCTTTTATACAGAAAATTAGAAGAAGTGAATGAAGTTTAACAAAACACAAGCCAGATAATTGGAGGGTTGCTCTGATCTAAGCACATTTTAGATGTTTCAGAAATGCTGCTTAAAAAATGTAACACTTAGAAAATCAGGTTATGTATTGATCTATTGATTGATCGTATGGATCAATTAAACTTTAATAGATATGCAGCCATTCTCTTAAAAACCTGAATTTTCTCTGGTAAGCTGCAATAAATACTGACTGGTTAAACCAAAAAATGTTTTAAACGTTATTAAATCTATTTATTAATGTTATTGTTTAGGCTCTAGTGGCCTTTATTTTGTGTTATTTTTGAAAGTAGGCAGACAGGAAAGAGGGGTAGAGAGAGGGGAAGCCATGCGGCAAAGGTCAGCTGGCTGGGATTCGAACCAGCGACAGCCGCGTTGAGGACTCAGGCCTCCATACATGCAGAGTAAACAGGGTATGTCGCTCCGACGTGCTGTCAGACTCTTTGTTTCGATGAAGCGGACGCTGTGACCTGGCTCTCTGGTTTTAGTCCCGTTAGTCTTTGTGCTGTTAGCAGCACTTTGAAACAGGTGGTTCTGGTTTCTCCCAAAGGAATTCAAAGCTTGGCTCCATGAAATGCATCAAATCGGAAAAGCCATTCCCATTTACCATGCTAAAACGAAGCCAGTGGTTCTGAGGTGTTTGTGCTCTTCTCCAGGTGACCCGTCATGTTCTGGCGTTCCACCGGGCCGAGCAGTCCGCCTTCAGCACCAGAGAGAAGGAGCTCTTCGTCCAGTTCTGCTCGTCCTACGCTGAGGACCTGCTGCCCTTCCTGAACCGCTGCCTGCAGGTTCTGTTCCCTCCAGCTCAGCTGGCTCTGGTTCTGGGTGAGGACCCCACTGGAAACGCTGGTTTCCAGTCCGTTTTCCTCCAGTTTAGCTGCTGAACATCAGCTTCACCTTTAGAGCTGCACAAACATCCCAAAATAACGGCACGTTTGGATCCAGAGACCCAGTCTGGGTCGGGTCACTGTTAGAACTGTCCTGGTCTGAGGTCCAGACTGTTCATAGAGCCTGTAGCAGAATCAGAACCAGGGCTTTACGTACGAAGCGAGTGGCGCTACACTTGTGCAGCAAAGTTTGAGGGAATTCCTACAAACTTTGGAGCTGCTGTGAAAATGTGAAGCAGCAGAACTGCCATAAAACCCAGAAATAAGACTTAACTCAGGAACAGTTTCCTCTGCAGCTTATTCAGTTCAAAACATGTTAATAATCCCAACGGAAAAGAAATGGTGCAAGAACTCTGGATTTTTTGAGCTGCTGTTGTTGCACAAAAACAGCAAAATAAGCCGAATGAATTAAAATGTAAAGCAGATGATAAAGAACACTGAACATTTGCACAGAATGAATTAAAATGTAAAGCAGATGATAAAGAACACTGAACATTTGCACAGAATGAATCTTCTTTATTTCCGTCTTGCTTTGAAGCGTCTCCACAGCTTCACCTCAGGTCACTTCCAGTCCGATTGGTTTTATTTCACATAAACGGCTCAGATGCTTCAATCCTGGAACCTAATCGGTGGATTACTGAGACGTTCTCCTTCTGGAAGGTTCTCTGCCCACAGAAACAAGCAACAGAACCTGAAGGATCTCTGGGTTCACAAACATCTGCAGTTTAGGTTCTGTTGGTAGAACCCGGTCCAGTGGTTCTGAACTCTGTTTGTTTCTGCAGGTGTTCCGGCCTCTCAGCTGACCCGGTACGGTGGACTGGGCACCATAGATGTCTCTGCGGTTCTGCAGCCGCTGGAATTCATTCTCCCTCAGAAGGAGCCGGAACCACTGCTGCCGGAGGTCGGCGCCACAGCCGAGCTGGACCTGCTCACTTCTGAGCCACCGCTCGGAGAACCAGAATCCTGTCGGTCCGATTCCAGAACTGAACTAAAGCCTGATAAAGAAGAGGAGGAACCAGGACAGTGATAAACAGAACCCTGGCTGGGTTCTGGACAGACGGACCCATTGATTCATTCTGGACTCTGGTGATGGGATTCAATTAATAATGGACTGAACAGAACCTTCTGGGCGGTTCTGGTGAAGATATTTTTATGTTTAATAAAACTTTCTAAAGTTTAAAGTCTTGTTTTCAATGACTGAGTTGAACAGAACCAACTAGTGGTGAGGTTTGGATCAGTTCCAGTAGAACTCAACGGTACCTCAGAAAAGGTCCGGTAAGTTCTTCCACCATCAGGATTCAACAGAACAAATACAACAAGGCGGGTTCTAGTTGAGCATTGGTTCAAGAACATGAACTAAAACCGGTTCTAGAAAGTTCTGGACAGAAAGATTAACTCAACTTGTTCAGATATTCTGACTTAATCCTCGAATATTTCTAATGTTATTTCATTAAATTAATAATTTAAACTCTGGTATCCAGAACCATGAAGAACGTTGTTCCAAGTTTAACAGGCTGTTCCTGCAACAGATTAAAACAGCGGCTCCAGATGAGTTTTTCCTCTCGATTACCGACCCGAGAAGAATGGACCACAGGAAAGAGGTTCTACTACACGGCAGGTTGGAACTAATAGAGAACCTGTGGAACAGATGGACCACTGTGCTTCGTTGTTTGATCCAGGATTCCTTCCTGTTCTTAGTGGACCGGCCATTTAGTTAAAGTGTTCTGGTCCGGTCCATGACTACAGAACCGGTTCCTCCATGGATTCATTCAAACAAATAAATCAGGATCAAATGAAATTATTAGTTTGTCACATTTTCTCCAGATACCATCAGTCTGCTAAATGTTCCGACCCGCTGCTGGTTCTTTTGTCCAGTTTTAGGGTTTGTGATAAATTATATCTGCTGCTTTTTATAGCAGGTGACATTCAGCATTGATCCCAACTAAATCACAGTTTTCATTGTTTGAGGAAAAATAACCAGAACCTCCTTAAATTCTGAGGATTTCAGGTCAAAGTGATCAAAGGATGATTTATTTCAGCCAATCAGACGATCTGCTGTTTGCTGAACCTCAGAATCTGATGGAGCTCATGGTCTGTTGATGAAGGCTGCATTCAGCTCGATTACTTCTGCCTGGCCTTAGAGGAACAGGATCCACCGATCAGAACGGGTCGAACCCGACTTTATAGAACCAGCTTTAGAGAAACGGGCCTCAGATGTTCATGCAGAATGAAAACGGTACCAAAGGGTCAGAAACAATAACTATATTCAGAACTTTTAAAACACAACCAGAACCTGAAGTCCGTTATGTTCTGGTTCTATGGTCGGCTGCAGTACTGAACTGGTTCTGCCCAGTGGACCCAGAGCAGTTCCTGATCATGAGGGGTCGGGTTGGAGGACAGGAACCACGGGCGATGACATCATCACTTCTTCTTGATGAACTTCTTGCGGGCGGCGTTGGGGTTGGCCCGCCTCCTGCCGGCGCCGCTCTGCCCGTCTCGGATCTGCAGGTTGGCGGCTCGGCTGTAGATGTCGTTCTGGGAGAACGGCGAGGTTCCGGCCAGGTAGTCCGGGTCGAAGACGTCGGTCTTCTGCCGGGCCTTCCTGGACAGCCGCTGCTGGGGGAAGCGCTGGTCCTCCACCAGGTGGGGGTTGTTGGCGTGTTTCCCGCCCTGCGGCAGCGGCAGAGAGTGCTGCAACACACGACACGAAGCAGAAGGGTTACACTCGGTTCTGATCCGGTGTGCAGAAAGAACCAGATCGGCAGGAAACCAGAAGGTTCTGCTGGTAGGACGCTCCTTCAGAACCTGTCCGAGGAGAAGTTCTTTCAGGAACCTTCCTCTCCTCCACAGGTGCTGCTGGTCCAGTCTGGACCCACAGAACTTTCTGGATCCTGGCTGGAGCTCTGAGACAGACTGTTGCTCCATAGATCAGGCCTCTCTGGTTCTGGTACCATAACCAGTTTAACATCTTTTATGGAACCAGATCCGGACCGCTCTTCTACAGAACCTCCGGTCCGGTTCCTGTGTCACTGAGCAGGTAAATTTACTTCAGAAGAACTTTGATTCTTCCTGAAATGATTCGATCAATAAAGTTTGTTTTTGAATCTCTGTGACTCGATGCTAAATCCTGAGGTTTTAGTCGGATCATCGTCTGCGGGACGGACGGATCCAATGTCAGGGATGAAGAGGAGGCACCACCTTCATCTCTGCTCTAAGGCAGAACCAGCTCACCCGCAGCCCTCGGGGGTTCAGAACTTTTGGGTTCCTGGAGAAGTGCATCTGGATGCTGCCGTCGTCGTTGAGGGTCACAGCCAGCTTCTTCAGGGTCCGGTTCCCACAGTGGGGACAGAAGGCCTTGTTCATGTTGCTGGTCGTCCTGGAAACAGAACACCTTCATGTTAGAGCAGAACCAAAGGAACCAGGGAACTTTATGGGTGTCCCAGTGAAGCCAGACGGTTCTGATCCGTCTCTCTGGAGGGGCTGCACTCACTTGAAGCAGGCGTGGCACCGCAGGATGTAGCTCCGGGCCTGTCTGATCACCATGCCGTTCACAGACAGAACATGGAGGCCCATCTGGATCAGAACATTCTGGAAGCAGAACCATTTCAGAAAACCGTTTTCATGTGGACCTCCTCAGCCCAGTCGCACTCCGAGGTTCCGCTTCAGAGAGCCTCACCTGCATGGCGAAGTCAGTGGTCAGACATCCGACGCTGACGTCAGCCGGTTCCGTCCAATCAGCCGACTCCATCTTCACCTGACTGACGTTACTGGGAGTGATCCAGCCCCCCCCATCATCATCATCATCCTCCTCCTCCTCCTCAGGCTCGTTCTCTTTATCCTCGTCGTCTGATTGGTCGTCCTGCAGCCTCCGACCCGCCCTCTGCTCCGTCTGTAGTGAGGCTCCGCCCACATCCTGGAAGCAAAGATCAATGGTTCTGTATCTGGAGCCGTTTGAACCAGAGCTACTGTGTTTATGCGTTTCCATGACGACTGAAATAAACAGCCTTGTTCAGTTTAACAGATGACCTCACCAGCAGAGCCAGCAGGTCGTCGTCGACACAGGGCAGCGGCTCCCTCCAGAACTGGAAGCTGTTGAAGTGTCCGTCTGGTTCCGTCTGTTGGACGTCAGACTTAAGAGACTCTGCTGGACCCTGACGGAGCAGAACCACAGCACGTTAGTACCAACGACCCACCGACTGGAGGCGGAGTCTGCAGGACGCCGACCCACCAGTAACTCCAGGAGGTCTCCCTGGATGCTGGGCAGGGGCTCCCTCCAGAACTGGAAGCTGTTGAACTGGTCCGACTGGTCCGTGGTCTCCGCCTCGGTTCGAACGTGTCCGACAGCTGGACCGTCTGCGGACCTCTGAGGAGACAAACAGAACTCAGGCTTCCCACCCCGGGTCCTGGAGGCTTGATTCAGTGGTCGGTTCGGTACCTTGGAGGGAAAGTGGAAGCCTGCGATGTTGACCGGAGCCTCTGGGTGGCGCCGTGTGCTCTGAATGTTCACCTGAAACAGAACTCACTGGTTTTACTGGTGACGCTCGGAGCAGGCTGATGAGAACCCAGGCAAACTGAGCCGGTACCTTCAGTTCTGGTTCTGTCTTCAGGTGCTGCGATCCGACGTGCTCCAGCTCCAGCTGGTAGGTCAGAGCCAGAACCTTGATGTCGGTGGCCGACAGGCTTGGGTAGTCTCCGGTCTTCTTGGAGAACTCCGTCACTGGAAGAACAGGTCAGAACCATGAGCGGACCAGAACTTCACCCAGGTTCTATTACTGCAGCTCCATGTCCAGCTCCAGAGTAGTTCCCAGTCCAACATGTTGGGTTCAGATTCAGATTAATATCAGATGGTGGACTCAGGCGGGTCTAGTTCAGCTACAGGTTCTGATGCCTAATTGGGGGTTCTGATGAGTTTCTTACCGGTTCTAATGTGTTCTGGGTAGGGCTGCTTAAAGATGAGCTGGTACGGCAGGAAGGCCAGGCTCCTCCGCGTGGCTCTGTCTCTAATCTCGTCCAGAACCTCTTTCAGGGTGTAGATGTTCCGACCCATTTCCTGCAGCAGAAAATAGACGCTGAATGTCTCACAGTATGGACAGAAGTTCTGTTAGTGCTCAACAGAACCTCATTGAGCTACAGACATGGAGGCACCAGAGCGGTCCAGATGTCTCATGTCTTGTGGTGCCAGTTGCTATTGGTAACAGAAGCCATCGGTTCTGATTTTAGCCAACCAGTCCAATCATGTACAGGCGGTACCTCAGCAGCTTCTGGACTCACCAACTGATATTAGCTCGGTTCTGTAGTGAATGGGATTCGGCTATAATGTGGATAATAATCCTGTGTATCTGGGCCTCGCCTGACGGTCCGGTACTGACTGGTTCTGCTCTGTGACCCACCGTCTAAATTCCCCCCAGGTTTCCCCATCAGCGGCCCGAGGCCGCATTCTGGCCGCTCAACAGCAACTGTTCCCGGTCTGCCTGCGGAACCTCTCCCACTCGGAGCTCCATCACCAGTGGCCCGGTTCCGCACATCCGAACTTCACGAACGACTTACCTGCAGCGGAGCTTTCTTTAAAAACGCTCCTGCGTCCGCGACAACATGCTCCACCAGGGTCGGCGCCATCTTGGTTTGACGACTGGAAATTCCGGCGACCAATCAGAGGCGAGGTAACAGTCTGATGACGTATTGAGTACTTTAAATGCATCCTCCGGGTGGGAAATCTTACATTTTTTATTGTTATTTTTATTTCATACAGATAACATTGCGAAGAGAATCTTGAACACAACAACAAATATAATTTACTCATAGAATAATATATAATAAACCAGATCAACTGCAATATTGGTACTTCCTGTTTCAAGATAATATAAAAGAAGTAAAATAAATTTAACCAAAATTGCTTAAATTAAACGAAGTGTACCTTTTTAGTATTTAAATAGTATTTTTTGACAAAACAGAAAAAAGTGCATACGAATACATATAATAAATGGAAGAAGAAAACCTTCACCAATGTTGTCAGATACAATAAACGGGTCTTCAAAGCAGAGGTGTCCTGCAAGTGGTACATGTTGTAGAATTAACGCTGCTCCTTTTGCAAAAAATATAAAGAATGAATGTCTTGTTAATATATTAACATAATAAAAAATTATTAAATTAATGTGACTATCAACAATAATGACTTGAAGATATTGTTGTTTAAACCTTAAAAAGAATCATAAAACGTTAGCGGTGTCATTCTTCATTGGCTTATCTGCTTCATTTAATAATTAAGAGAAAACTGAATAAACGGTTGTGATTAGTAATTATTTATTAATTAACAGAGGTGCTTCAAGTAATAATCCCATAATTGAGCAGGAATGGTGCGAGGCGTTCTGGTACAGGACGTAGAATGAGTGATTTTCAACTTCCAGTTGAATGGTCATCAAACCTGTCTGGAAGCCCAGGGGCCGTTCAAGTTCACTTGTGGCTTTGTTGAACTTCCACATTCAAACTGCCACTGAACGCATCATAAGCTCACAGGGTCACGTGAGGTTTTGTTGACAGTGGAGAAACGAAGGGAAGATGGCGGCGCGCTGGAGCAGTGAGAATGTTGTGGTGGAGTTCCGGGACGCTCAGGTGTTTATTCATTTGCTTATATTTTATGCTGACTCAGCTCTTTCTGACCGGAAGCTCAGGTTAGATCACCTGATAGCAGATGTCCAGGTTCTGGTTGCTAAAGTGTCAGGGCAGCAGGGACCCCCAGACATCCCTGTGGGGTCCAGCTCCTCCTGAGGAGCTTCCCAGTGAGATGTTCTCACTGGTTGCCCTGGTGACTCTGGTCCATGTTGCCGATCGATGTTCTCTCAGGTTTCTAGAGAGGCTCAGACCAGATGTTCAAACTGAGGAACTCCCTCAGCAGCCATACTGGATTTTAGGTTTGGTTTAGTCCTGCACTTTGAACTTAGAACCTCAGTCTTTTCTGAGGCAGAACCTTCTTTTTGCTTTGAAGGCCACAGTTCTAGAGAGTTCTGGTTCTGCTGTGGCGATAAGCCTGGAGAACCTCCTGAGGAACTTGTTCTGGAGACGTCATGATCATCTCTGACCATCCAACCTTCTCTCATGTGTTTTAGGCCACTGCCATGTCTGTGGACTGCCTGGGTTCCCACGCCGTGCTCTCTGGGTAAGCTGCTGCTGTTGTTGTGGTCGATGGTTCAGTTCCCGACTGAAGGGACTAAGAATCATCGCTCTGATTTGTTTTAGTCCCAGAAGTTATGAGATAAAACTGTGGTTCTGTGTCTTTGATGTCTGTTCTGCTGTTCAGCCGCCGCTTCCTTTACATGGTGAACCTGGAAGCTCCGTCCGAAGCGCCGCGGAAAATTGGACGCCACAGTAAGTGGGACGTGGGGACAGTCCAGTGGAACCCCCACAGGTCAGAGGCCCACGTCTTCGCCGCCTCGGTGAGTTCTGCTCCTGTTGAACACTGAATCGTTTATCCAACCTGGAAACACGTGATGAACTGAACCAGGTGGCCCAGGTTCTGCCTCTGAGTCGTTTCAGCTGTTTGGTTCCCAGGTTGGAGCAACAGTTAGGTTCTCCTCTGAGTCTCTGAGTCTCTAAATCATCCAAACGTTGCTCCCAGCCTCCCTAAGGATCGGTGATGCTGCCGGACAGTTAGAGCCAGTGTTGGGAGTAACGGCTTTACATGGTAACAGCGCTAGCAGCAGACATCGCTTTTCACCCAAAGAGGAATCAAACTAGTTACTTTTCATATACTGGTAAAGCCGAGCTGTTGACTTCATTAGAGAGCTCTCTCTGTCTAGTTACTTATATCTCTTACTTGTAACTAGTTACTATCACTACTAGTTACATGTAACTACTCCCCTGCACTCCTCCAAACGTCCGTCTGTCCCTCAAAAGACGCCGTCTCCTTGTCTAGCTGCAGACCTCAGCAGGACGCAATCGGTTCTGGTCTCCATGTTGACCCGGTTCTAGTGAAGACCTGTAGCAGTGATCTTAAGGTGTTGGAGGAAGTGTTTGGGTTAACTGGTCCGGTTCTGAAGTTTAAATAGTTCTGGACCTTCAGCTCCTGCTGTTCTGTGGTCCAAAGAGACGCTATGTGTGTTCGCAGAGCAACCAGCGTGTGGATCTGTACTCATGGAGGGACGGCGTTGGAGAGGCCCACACCTCCCTGCAGGGACACACTCGGGTCATCAGGTGAGCCCAGGTTCTGATCAAACGGGCCGTACCCGTCTGTGGGCCTAATGAACTGTGCTGTGTTTTCAGCGATCTGGACTGGTCCAGGTTCGATCCGGAGCTCCTGGTTACCAGCTCTGTGGACACCTACATCTACATCTGGGACACCAGGTAAGAGGAGACACGACCCGGAACCAGCGAACTCCTGCTGGTTCTGCTGATGTTCTGGGTGACCGAGCTGCTGTGTGTTTGCTTTGTCAGGGACACTCGGAAGCCCACGGTGGCGCTCTCTGCTGTCGGTGAGTGAAGAAGCTTCTCTGGTCTCCTCAGTATAAAACACTTCTGTCCCAGTTCACCTGAATGCATCGCGGGGTTCTGTGAGGGGTTCTGTGGACTGGTTTCAGTAGAACCAACCGTCTCCTTGTGTCTGTCTAAGCTGGGGCAGCTCAGGTGAAGTGGAACCGGAGAAACCAACACCTGCTGGCGTCCAGTCATGATGGGGACGTCCGGATCTGGGACAAAAGAGTGAGTGAGACAATCAGTTCCCACAGGTTCCTGAAATCCTTGAAGGTTTTTGTTTTTTTTATTAGTTGAAGGTGTTGAAAGTTTTTGAAAAAACCGCCATAAAAAGACACCATCCTATAAAGTCTAATGGTGCCGCGTGGACTTCACCATGAATGTGAGTCCATCGCCGAAGCCGCGGTCACCACACCCGCTCTCAATGCACCATTAATGTTTGTTGGTATGTTTTTTCAAGGTTTTAAATTTCACACATTTAGCGACAGTTGTCAGCGTGTCCCTATTTTTAAGTCCTGGATTCCAGCCTGAATGTCTTTCAGGACGAACTGTTTGTAGTTTTGAAGGCTGCAACACATTTACTGTAGAGCTTAAAGCAGGTTTCCCAGAAGGGTTAAAGTGTATAAAGACTCCAAAAATAACCGAACTGCACCGTTTATACGGACAAAAATAATCTGAATACATGGTCAGTGCCGCTAGAAATGTGTCATGTTGACCTGCCAGTCAGAAGATTCTGACGGCCACAAAAACAGGAAGTACGTCACGTAGTTTTCAAGTTCAATATAAATGCTTGACCAATAAAAATGGTGTTGATAATGTTCTAGCAGATCAATAGAAACTCCAGAGAAAAGAAAAGTGAAAAAAACAAAATAAAAACATATTTAAAAAAAAACAAAAAGGAAAAATATATTAAAAATGATTTGGAGAATAAAAAAAAAAACAAATCTGTGAAAGGTTGCTCTCAAAAGTATTTTTTTAATTAAAACATTTTTCAAATATTGATTATACAGAATGTGCGCTTTGCTTCGTAACAATAATGGAAACTTAAATAAGAAGCAGCTCAGTCCTGGTTTCTATTTTCAAGAAACATTAAAGTGCATGAAAATTACAGATTGATGCTTCTGCTGAAGGTTTTCTGGTTCTGCTGAAGGTTTTCCAGGTTCTGCTGAATGTTTTCCAGGTTCTGCTGAAGGTTTTCCTGATTCTGCTGAAGGTTTTCCTGGTTCTGCTGAATGTTTTCCAGGTTCTGCTGAATGTTTTCCAGGTTTTGCTGAGTGTTTTCCAGGTTCTGCTGAAGGTTTTCCTGATTCTGCTGAATGTTTTCCTGGTTCTGCTGAAGGTTTTCCTTGTCTTGCTGAATGTTTTCCAGGTTCTGCTGAAGGTTTTCTGGTTCTGCTGAAGGTTTTCCTGGTTCTGCTGAATGTTTTCCAGGTTCTGCTGAATGTTTTCCAGGTTTTGCTGAGTGTTTTCCAGGTTCTGCTGAAGGTTTTCCTGATTCTGCTGAATGTTTTCCTGGTTCTGCTGAAGGTTTTCCTTGTTCTGCTGAATGTTTTCCAGGTTCTGCTGAATGTTTTCCTGGTTCTGCTGAAGGTTTTCCTTGTTCTGCTGAGTGTTTTCCAGGTTCTGCTGAAGGTTTTCCTGATTCTGCTGAATGTTTTCCTGGTTCTGCTG
>JAUZNJ010058964.1:18204-28333 GCA_034780135.1 Jordanella pulchra
CTGGTTCTGCTGGAGCTGCATTTGAAACAGTAGACTTCAGGTCATGGAGTTCTGTCCTCGTGTGTTTGAACAGAAACCCAACACGGCGGTGGAGTATGTGGCCGCTCACCTGTCCAAGATCCACGGCCTCGATTGGCATCCGGACAACGAGTTCATCTTTGCCACGTCCAGCCAGGACAACTCAGTCAGGGTGAGGACACACATCGCCCCTGTCCTGATGCATCATTCAGTCCAATCTGGGAGGAAACAGGAAGTCCTTTTCCTGGTCCTCAGTCTGGTGAAGTTTGGATCCTAGAATTGGTCCAAGCCGGGTGAAAAAGTTCCTCTAAAGTTGGCGCAGTCGATCCAAAGGGAAGGAGTTACTGAGCGTCCTTTCTGGGTCTGTTTTCTAGTTCTGGGATTACCGGCAGCCCAGGAAGTACCTGAACATCCTGTCCTGCCAGGTGCCGGTGTGGAAGGCCCGGTACACGGTGAGTCTGGTCCCACTGGAACACTTGCTGAGGAAGCCACACTAAAAACTGATTTGTCCTCCTTACGTGTCCTCAGCCTTTCTCCAACGGTCTAGTCACTGTCATGGTTCCTCAGCTGAGGAGGGAGAACAGCCTGTTGCTCTGGAGCACAATGGACCTTAACAGCCCCGTCCATGCCTTCGTCGGCCACGACGACGTGGTTTTAGAGTTCCAGTGGCGTCCACAGAAAGAAGGTGAGACCGCCTGCAGCCTGCCAAGCCATCAGACAAACGCTGACTCTCTCCTGCCTGCTGCTGTTTAGGCTCCAAGGACTTCCAGCTGGTCACCTGGTCCAGAGACCAGACTCTGAGGATATGGAGGGTGGATCCTCAGCTGCAGAAGGTTGGTGTGCAGCTTCCTAGTCCAACTCAGACAGATCAGCTTCTGACTGGTTGTTCTGTGGTTCTTTGTGTAGCTGTGCGTCAGCGACATGGTGGAGGAGCTGATGGAGGGGATGACCCTCACCGTGGAGTCCGACAAGTCTCTGACGTCCCAGGAGCCCGAGGGCCAGCAGACTGCAGGCCCAGCGGCAGACAGCTTTCAGGGTAGGACCAGAATCTGCCCTGAGGAGCAGGTCTGATGGCTTCAGGAAATTCAGATCCAAGCAGAGATCATCTGAAGCTGGAACTTCTGGGACAGCTTCTGTTTTACTGACTCAGTGAACCTTACTGTCCAGATAGGTCCGGTTCTCCTGGAGAATGCATTCCTTTCAATGTTTGTGGAGGTTCTCAGTCATCCATTCATGGTCAAGATTGGAAAGTTTAGTTTAGGCAACTGAATCTGAGGTTTCCTAGAAAACGTTTCTCCTCTCATCCAAGAGGCTTCTTCAGTTCTAACTGGTGCTGGAGATAAATTTACTGCAGGTGTGACCAAGGAATTAGAAGAGGGGAAGAAAATAGACAAAAGGTGGCTCTGATCCCTCCAACATGATGGCCAATAGAGGTAACCTGGAGGGTATGGATGGTTGTTAACTTCCTTGTTGGAGTGATTTCGGTCAAATGCCTCTTTAAAGTGAGAGTCAGGAGAGGGCATGCATGAGGGATTGCTGTTTAGTCAATAAATCAATGCTTTAAGCTGGTTTTCCTTAGATAAAAAAAAAACTTTGAACTAATCTGATCTGATTAAATTATTTCTGAGATGACATATGTTATGAATTAGCACTATATAAATAAAGTAAATAGAATTCAATTGAAACCTGTAGCAGTAAATACAGCAGCCGTAGCCTGTTCACTGCAGGAGTTATCTGGTTTTGTGGACAGATTTAGGTCTGTGCATCTTACTGTTAGTACAATCATTGTCAATGGATATATTCCAGGTTTTATATTTCATGCTAACGTTTAGCGAGGCGGGCAGCGTCTCAGACACCAGATGATCACATTGATGGCATTAATTAAAATCACAGAGTGATGGAAGCACATGGTGATATCTTCTAACTCTGATCCTGCTTTGCCTCCTCTTTCAGATCGGGACACCGGCCGTCAGGACTCAGCGGGAGGTTCTGGTCTGGCTCAGACTCTGCAGCAGGAGTTCTCTCTGGTCAACCTGCAGATCAGGAACGTCAACGTGGAGGTGAGGTTCGGGAAGCCAGATCTCCGCTGGGTTTGGACCAACCTCTGAGCTTCAACCGTTTCCTCTGTGTGTTTGCTCTCAGATGGACGCCATGAACCGCAGCTGTGTGGTGTCGGCCCACTTCGGCAGCCATCAGGTTCACCTGGTCGTTAAGTTTCCGGCTCAGTACCCTAACAACGCAGCACCCTCATTTCAGTTCGTCTCCCCGACGACCATCCCCTCGGCGATGAAGATCAAGATCCAGAAGGTAGCTGAAGACCCCGCAGCGTCAGGCTGACGCAGCGGATGGCGATGTCAAAAAAAAACAACCCATAATGAATGACGCCGAGTTGGTACCAGTGGAAAAAGGGCATCAACGTCCTCCGTTGGGACTGTTGATGTCGTTACTGTTCCTGCAGTAAAAAACGAATCTGGATGTTTCTGTCTCAGATCCTGACGGATACGTCTCTGCAAAAAGTAAAGAGGAACCAGAACTGTCTGGAGCCGTGCGTGCGGCAGCTCGTGTCCTGCTTGGAGTCTGATATGGTGAGGAAACTGGAACTGGGTCCAAACCTCTGACCTCTCTAGTTGCCTCCGCTGGCTGTAGTGAGCATGGCGGCCTGCAGGTGGCGTCAACACTTTGTTCATCTCTCTTCCTATCAGACTCAGGAGGACATTCCTGCATCCAGCCCTTTTGTTCTGTCCAATCCAGTGACTCCGTCCCTGCAGGCGTTTCCTCGGGTCACCAACACCTACGGCTCCTATCAGGTAACCTTCCTGCTCTCTGAAGATGATGATGATTCTGCTCCTTAGTAACATGATGGTTGTCCTTCTTTCAGGACGCCAACATCCCGTTTCCTCGGACATCGGGAGCTCGTTTCTGCGGTACCGGTTGTCTGGTTTATTTCACCCGACCAATCACCATGCACCGCTCAGCCCCACCCACTGAACCCACTCCCAGGTAAAAAGAGTCTCCTCTATTAATTGATCAGCACCTCATTAAAGAACATTTATTATTGTTAGCTTCTCTAACGATCCAGGATAAAACCCATCAGGACTGTGAATGAGTTTAGTGTTGGTCAGATATTGAAACCCCACCGTTAAAGCAGATGTCAGGGTTGGTATAAATGTCATGTTTAGGCATAAATAAATCAAATAAATGACATTCAATGAGATACACACCTGTGTGTGGTTGTGCAGGTCCCTGTCGGCTCTGTCGGCCTATCACAGCGGGGTTCTGACCCCGATGAAGATGCGTTCAGAGTCTCAGAGCACCCTGCGCCTCTACAGCGGCAGCCCGACCCGCTCCGACAAAGACACCGTCTCCATCTCCTCCTTCTACTATAAAGAGCGGGTGAGATATGCGGAAACACACACACACACACACCGAAGGACTAAACAAACAGAACCAGGACTCAGTTTGGTTTCAGATCTGGGCTCAGCTGACGGAACCGGCTCCAGGACTGGTTCTGTCCAACAGGAACTGAGGCTGGTATCCATCTCCTCTTTTATTTGTGTCTTGCTGATGGTGGTTCTGCACCTGCAGAGCGCCGCCCTGCTGGGTGTTAGTCGTATAGGAGGTCCCATTGTGAAGGATTTTTCTCTTGGACTCATCTGAACCATCCTTACCGTGAGAAGAACCTCTACCCATGTTCTTAAAGAACCCGAGACCTCAGAGCACCTGAGGTTGGTCTCCTGAAGCAGAACAACAGGTCTCAGTTTTAGCAGAACCTCAGCAGAAACATGCCTGGCACCGGATGTTGGGTCACCTGTAGAACTTGCTGCTGCTTTTTTTAATGTTGGACCAGAACAAAGCTTCTATTGGATGACTTCTTTAGGAGCTGAAGGGATTGCTTTCAGCGGAGCCCAGGTACTCACCAACAGTGACCATAGGAAGTTAACTGGGTCGGGTCAGGCCCAGAACCTCATAGATCGACACACAGGAAATGATCTCCGGGAACCAGTTCAGCAGGTTTTCACCCTTTTAATCAGAATCAGAGTCAAGCAGAAACCAAAGTAAAGGTAGATGTCCGGGTTCCTCTGTTTCTCCCTAAGGTAACCATGGTAACCGAGATGGTGCTGGAAGAACCCTGCAGCGGTTCTGGTTTTGGTCCACCTTCATCCTGATTGGCTTCTGTCTCTTTTCTTTGTTTTTTTCCTTCCTCTGCTGTTTTTTCTCCCCGACCAATCACCCGCCCACCCTGCTGCTGGGCCACGCCTCCTCCCTACCCTCCTCCAATCAGAAGCTTCCTTTGTCTGGCTCCCGTCGCTGGTCTGTCCAAACCCTCCATGATTGGCCGGTACAGATCTCTGCCCCTCCCTCCAGTGCAGACATCGTTCTAACCTGCATGTCTCTGATTGGCTGCTTCTCCTCCACTAACCTCTAATGCATCATCATCTTCATCCCCGTCTTCATGTATGTGTTCGGAAATAAAACACCAGTTTCAGCCGACGCTGAGCGGCCCAGCTGCGGGGTCCATGACCCGGATGCTGAGATCCAAACGGTTCTGTTTGTTGTCATTTTCTACAGAAGTTTGATTTGATCTGAAGTGGGAAAACTTTACATGAGTAATGGATCAGTTCACTCACACTGACGTAGTTGGTGTCGGCGGTTCTGACATTTCTCAGAACGTCATGAGACCAGTAAGCAGGATTTGAAGCCAGATGTGTGGTTCTGCTGAACAGGAAATTCAGGTTCTGTTCGGTATCTGCTCTGTTTTTGGTCACTTTGTGCTTATAATTCTTCTGTGACAGCTTCTCCTTCCACTAAACTTTCCCTGGATCTGCGTGTTCCGCGTTGATCTCAGGTGTTTCACCCTCCCTGTGAAGAACGTATCAAACCCTGCGGTCCAGTGATAACATCTCTGTGTAAAATATTTTCTGGTTCCGATTCGATGTTCTGATAACTGAGTTTTAAAGTGACCAAGTAATGTTAATGTTCTGCAGCAGTGCAGCCAGAGTTCTGATTTTACAGTGATTATCCTCTGATGTCTGTGTCCTCTCCTATCAGAACCTCAGTTCTTGGTCAGATGGGAATGATTTTAAATCTGAAAGAGGTTTGAAAACTTAAATCTTTAAAAAAGATTCACTGAGATGTTGAAGGGCTCCACCGGCTGATTCTGAAGCCAACATTTTCTTCCTGGACCGGTTGTTAGACCAGGTACTTAATGGGACAGGGACACTGTTGGACCATGTGGGTGAAGTTGAGGAAGGTTTCAGCCTCCTCTTCTCCCTCTGAGCAGAGCTGAGAGCACATGATGGGATTACTGGAAGCTCTGGGTTCTGGGTTTGCTCTGAACACATAATTAGTGAAACTAACTCAGAAAGTTCTGGCCAGCATCGTCACTAACACCTAACATCTCCAGGTAGGTTCTGTCTGGACTCGGTCTGACCTGTGCTACAGTAATTTGGCTCTTCAGGCTGCGTATTAATGAGCTGTTCACACTGACACACCAACAGGTCCGGGTTCTGGATCTGATGGTGAAGCGTGTGCGGAGCTCTTACTGCAGGTTCTGCTGGACTTCTTGGTATCAGTTCCAGGATGTAAAGAACCCAGAGAACCTCCCAGAGACTCCTGCCTCTCGGTGTGAACAGACTCTGCTGTGATCTCCTTTAATCAGCTGCGGTTCTGTCTCCTCGGCCGTCCGTCCCCGTCCTCCTCTCTGTCCCTGTCTCCCACAGAAATCCCGGCGCTTCAAGACGAAGCGGGAAGGCGCGGACTACGGCAGCCGTCCCATCAAGCTGGCGGGGAAAGTCATCATCCAGGATATCTCCTGCCTGCTGCCCGTCCACAAAGCTCTGGGAGAGAGCTACATGTGAGTAAACCCACCCAGTCCACCGGGTCCTGTACACACGTCCAACCATCAGACCTTCTTCAGTCTGTGGAACCACGAGGGACACAAAGTGGACATGAAATCCATTGTGATAGGCTCCGTCCTCAGATCAGCCCCAGCGTTTCTGTCCTCTGTATAAGAAGGACATTTTCTACCTCATGTCCTCTGGGTCTGAGATCAGGACCTCAGTGAGACACTCAGACCACTGCAGCCTGTTGGAAACCACAGAGCACAGTGATAAACAGGATCCAGTGAAGACATCTGGCCGAGGCCTTCATAGACAAAACATCTGCATAATCCAGAAGCAAGGTGGTAGCTGAGATAAAATGTTCAAACAACAAATCATTTTCTGAGATAAAACTCATTCTTCATCCTGAGTTCGTTTAAAATGTGTGGTTTTTAAGAAAGCTTTTTATCCCAGACAGTAGTGGCTTTTGTTTAAGTCAGTAAACTAGTTTAAAGGAATCCTCAACTAGCTGAACATCTTGTAATTTTTCTGTTAACTTAAAAATTACAAAAACGTAAAAACTTATAGTTAAATATCCTTTGTTATATTTTTTCACCTGTGCAATGCATGCTGGGTAGATGACACTGTTCGGTCGGACTGGACTGGAACCTACAGAGTGAACACAGGAAAGTTAACTTCACCAAAGTTGTTTTTATCGTATTTTGTTTGATGGATGTAAATTTAGACAAAGCTTTGCTTCCATAAAGTTTTCATTTAGCTGTTACACACCAGATACCTGTTGGAACAAACAAATGTGATCTCCTGTTTACTATATTAGCTGGAGCTAACGGCATTAGCGGAGACTAACACGAATTTAAAATCTGAAGATGAGCGACTGCTTTAAATGAGCGTGAAGCGTCTTTCAGTTGTTTCTAACTCATGGTTTAATATATCAGAGAAAAGGTTTTGATCCTGCTGCTAATCATAAACAGCCTGCTTTAGGAACTGGAGCTCTTTGTAGCATAGCCTCCTTCTGGGTGAGCTTCTCTCTGCAGCAGCACCAGAAACTCTACCCCACCTGAAAACTCTTCCAGAGAGGAAGGACCTCAGAGCGAATACGTAAACCTCTGGGTTTGCAGAAAGAACAGAACTGTTCTCTCCTGTATTTGTGGCGTTTAGAAGGAAGCACAGACAGTTGGCCTGGACTGGGGACCACCTTGGTTTTTATATAGTGGATAGAGATCTGTGGTTCCAACTGTTCTCAGGCTGGAGAACGCTGACGGTTCTGCACTCACAGCAGAGACACCGTGCCTCAGCTCTAGCCAGGTCCTACCTGAACTTCTCCATCTTCTTCTGTCCTCCTCAGTCTGAACATAAATGACATCCAGGAAACGTGTCAGAAGAATGCAGCGGCGGCGCTGGCAGTGGGACGCAGAGACCTGGCCAAGGTGAACGTACTTTCTGCGTACAGGTTCTCTGCAGCTACACTACTTAACAAAAGTATTCACACCCTTTGAACCTTTCCACATTATGTCCCAGTCCCTGCATTGTCTTTATTTGGACTTAATGAAAAAGAGCAAGTGGTGAAGAACTGTGGAGTCCAAACAGATTCATGCTTTCCTACATGTGGAGATATCCTGTGGCTCTTGAGGCTGCAGGTTTTCTGGGGTTTGTCTCCAGCTGCTCTAATATCTGTAGACTGAAGGTTTCAAAACGTTCAGATCGGAGCGACCTGAACCAGAACGTTCAGATCGGAGCGACCTGAACCAGAACGTTCAGATCGGAGCGACCTGAACCAGAACGTTCAGATCGCTCCGATCTGAAGATTTCCAGTCTGGCATACCTGGATGTTATCAGGTCCCAATTGGACCCGAGCATTCGTTACCATGGTGATCCAACTGTTTGGAGCAGAGAGCTTTCCTCTGGGCAACACTGCGATGAAGATCCTCCTGAAGCTCATAGTTCTCTGATCTGCAGGTATGGGCTTTGGCCTCTGCAGCCACCAGTCAGGACCTGAGTCCAGATTCTGACCCGGACACAGAGAGGCCGTGGGCCAGACATCCGTTCGGACGCCATCTGCTGGAGACGCTGTGAGTGAACAGCAGGTGAGCCCGTTTTGAAGTGCCGTAGCTTTGAAGCTGAGCTCCGTCTGTGTGCCCCTCAGCCTGGACCACTACAGCCAGATGAGCGACGTCCAGACCCTGGCCATGCTGTGCAGCGTGTTCAGGGCTCAGGCTCCGCCCCCTGACGGCTACTCTCTGTACGGACAGCATCCGTCACGCCTACACTCCCGATACGTGAGTCGATGAGCTTATAGAGCGCCCCCTGCTGCTGACACAGATTCTGCTAACGTTTTGTTGTGTTGACCTTCAGCCCAGCTACACGTCGAGCTCCGTCACCTCCGGTTCCTGCTCCAGCACCTCGGACTCCTGGAACACAGGTGGGGCTCTACAGCTCCCCCTGCTGGCACCCTGCCGCGTCTCCTGCTCCAAACATCTTCCTCTGTCTCGTTTTCAGTCAGAGACCCCGAGCACCCCAACCCCTGGGGGGAGTCCTCTCCTGACGAGTATCGCTACGGCAACCAGGGCTACACGGATCCTCGGGAACGAGAGCGGGAGCTCCACGACATGAACAAGAGGTGACGCTGCTAAATGGGCAGAAGGACATCCGCTTCTCTTTAGCACTGCTGTCAGAACCACTCAGGTCCAACATTCATACAGGCTCAGGTGACGCTCCGCCTCAACCACACCTGTTCTGGATCCCACTGGGTAGAACTGGAGTCCAGTCATAGTGGGTGGTCTGCGTTCTACCTAGATTTGGACCGGGGTCAGATTTCCTGCTGGGTTGAGGTCAGATCTTCTGGACCACTCTAGAAGCTTAAAGTGGACCTCCATCAGTCAGTCTGGGTGTGTGGTTCTGGGTCCAAGTTTCAATCATGTGTCTCTGGATCTGATGTGAGGTAAAAGAATTCAGATCACTGGTAGATAAATCTGCCCTCAGTATTATACTGCCACTGCCGTGCCTGACAGTCAGTCCACAGCTCCTCTCTGGTCCAGAACCCAGACTCAAACTTTGGTTCTAATCCTGAACACCAGGACCATCCAGGTCCCCCGTTTGGGTCAGAAGGTTGAACTCTTGACCGGGCTGCTCCAGCAGAACCCTGATCTATAACAAACAAGCCTTAGTTTAGCTGTTTGGACTGTAGAACTGAGCAGAACCCGGGTCGGTCCGTGTTTCATGGAATCATCAGCTTCAGATGTTTGGTAGAGATTCTGTTAAATCAGTTAAAGCTACTTCAGAGCAGTTCTGTAGTGAAGTTCAGAACTCTGTGAGATGATGTCACTTCCTGTTCCCGCCCAGGCTGCTGGACCCAGCCAACACGCTGCAGTACGACGACTTTAAGAAGTGTTACGGAGAGATCCTGTACCGCTGGGGTCTGAGAGACAAGAGAGCCGACGTGCTCAAATTCACGTCCAGCCCGCCAGAACCTCACAAAGGCATCGGTAGGTTCCCCTCACGGTTCCCCGCAGGACAGGAGGCTTGACCTCCATCTGAAAGGCTTCTGCAGTTCTGCTCCTGGATCAGAAGGTCCAGTTTGTCTGGTTCTTGGATCCAACATCCAGGATCAGAACCTCCAGAACCCTTTCAAACGGCTTTTTGTGTGTATGCAGAGTTTGGGGTGTACTGTTGCCACTGCCGCAGCCAGGCCCGCGGGACCCAGTGCGCCGTCTGCAAGCGGCTGACCTTCCAGTGCGCCATCTGCCACGTGGCGGTCCGAGGCTCGTCCAACTTCTGCCTGAGCTGCGGACACGGCGGACACACCGCACACATGATGGACTGGTTCCGGCGGCGGGACGAGTGTCCAGCCGGCTGCGGCTGCCCCTGCCTGCTGCAGAGCACCTTCTGAGGCTCCGCTAGGACCAAGGGTCCGACCGGTCCGACCTGGAAATATAGGAACTACAGACAAACATGTGTGTTTCTTTTTCCCTCAGCGGATCAGAACCGACACCTTTTCACTGTGATGCTGTAAGAAATTATGCAATAAAAACACATCATGGAGCAGACCCAGTCCCCTCAGACCCGGTTCACTCAGACCCGGTTTGCTCAGACCCGGTCCCCTCAGACCCGGTTCACTCAGATCCAGTCCCCTCTGACCCTGTTCGCTCAGACCCGGTCCCCTCAGACCCGGTTCGCTCAGACCCGGTTTGCTCAGACCCAGTCCCCTCAGACCCGGTTCACTCAGATCCAGTCCCCTCAGACCCGGTCCCCTCAGACCCGGTTCACTCAGACCC
>JAUZNJ010058975.1:0-27074 GCA_034780135.1 Jordanella pulchra
TATATATAAAACATGCCAAAATGGGAATATGAATATTTTTCTACTACTGTTATTTCTGGTGTTTCAAATAAGTTTAAAAGTGCCCAGAATCTCTGTCCCTCCTCTGTCACTTTACCAACATCTCAACACCTCAGCAACAATAGCTGCAGATATTTGAGTCAATGTCCACCTGACTTTCAGAAGTACTAAAATTACCGTTGAATTTCTAAATTTGTAAAACTGCTTTGCATTTTATAAGTTTTCCGTTTGCATATCCTCCACCCAGGAATTTATCAGTTATTGACATTAGATGATCTGATACTCATACTTATGAAGGGACATAGGCTAAAAAGATTTCCACACTCTGTCTACTGAATTGCAAATGCAAACCACTTTCTTTAAAGATCAACTCCACAAACAGGCCCATTGTGTTTTGAATAAAAGCCTAGATGGTCAGTTTTGGACTGATCTGGACAGCGATCTTTTTAACATTTGTGCTCTGTTCCCTACATTATTTATATTTTTTCCTTTACAATCGCTTTCTTCTTTTTACTCGCCCATAAATAGCTGGTTTTTAGAGTGATGCTCAATAGTTGCCTTGACGATATATTTTTCACCTAAGGTGCTGAAGCCAATTTTTACACTATTTAATTTAAGAGGGTCGTAGTATCAAATGCACGCCACAGTTTTAGATTTTGGGAAAGTACTTAAGGAAAAAGTCTAAACAGTACTGGACTGCAGGAGTTTGTTCTTATAATATTGTCAAATAAGAATCAAGGTATATGAGAACTTCATCACTGCACCCAAATCTTTAACAGGTTGCAGCGTTTAACACATCCGTTTGGATCATTTTACCCAGGAACTACAGACCCAGTGAAAGGAGCACTGTGCATGAAGCCTTGAGCACAGCACACTTGGCAGAGACAGAGCTAAACTAGCTCCTAGGAATTCCACAGAGGGGAGAAATTCTCTCTCGGCAACCTTAGTGTTCATCCGTGGGCTGTTGCTGCACATTGAGTGTAACAGCGGAAGATCCATAGATGTGAAGCGTGTGGGCTCACAGACAATTGCATAAGCCCAGCCATCGTAGAGTAGATTAACCTACACTGATAACCACAGGCTATTGACGTCAGCACAGCTCTGCCTCAGAGCTCAGCCTACTCTTCTGCACCACCAACATGCGCCTCTTCAGATTCAAGAGGCTGGGCCATAATGATAACAGAAGAGGAGGTATAGGTCAGCCTTATCACTCACATGACTCGCTGAGCTTTATTGCGGCACACCAGACGCCTGCAGGTTTTATTCCCTTGTATAATTTGGTAATAATATTACAAAACAATGGCAGGACAGGAAGGAAAGGGAGAACTTATGAAGGGAGGCACTGCAGAACTGCGCTGTGGAATGACTTTAATTTAAATCAAACGGCTCGCTTTTTATTAAATAAAAAGTTGTACCACAGTTTCAATATGAAATTACTGAATTAATTTTAAGGTTTGAGCTCATCTGCATTTTGCCGCAGGCCTGCATGTAGCAAATCTACCCATCCGTCCCTCCATCCATCCATCCACTTTTTTATCTACATGCCAAAGCTAAATGGCCTGTGGTTATCTCAGAAATTTGCAGTTCGTCTTCTAGAAGCTACCAGGCTGCCTGACCACATCAACCCATTTTTAATAGATTATTTTACTCACTTCTAGATTTCAAATGGTCTGACAAGCAACTATTTCAAGTATCTACTTAACTTTTATAAGCAAAAACAGCACAGAGATCTTCCAGACAGGTGTTCCCGGTGCAGCCAAAGTTAAATTAAGGAACAGTGTAGATTTGTGCTTTTTCAGCCTTCAGTCTTTAGAACAAACTACCCTTTGATATTCCTAATGCAGAGTGTGTTCAGTGATTTAAATGACTCCTGAAAACTCACCTTTTCTCTTTTGCTTTGAACTTGATTTCTAATAAAGTGTTTTCAAAAAACAGAGCATTAGTTTATCAGTTAAAATATGTGAAGTGAGCTACAGAACCAAAGAGCCACTCGTGTTTCTGAACTGAATAAAGTGAAATTTTCACATCATTTAGTTTGATTAAAATTTTATGTTCAAATTGATTATTAATAATTTTGGCTTGAAAATATACATTTTACTTTACCTAAAATTAAAAATCCTTTACGATGGATGAAAAAAAAAGCAACTGAAATGTTTAATTGCTAAAGAAATATCTACTTTAAGTCAAAAGATGACAGTGTTGCATGATGAATTCACTCACAGTTGTTGCTGAATGTGACCTCAATGGCTGATCATTTGACAATAGGAGCAGCCAATGATGCAGCGCTATAAGAAAAGTTGCTGTAACCAAAATAAGGGTTTCTATTCACTGCTTAACAGGATAGCAAGACTTATTTATTTTTACTGACTGCAAAATGTCTGAAACAACTAATGAAAGCAGAATTTAAAGACTGAGGAATTTAATTGTAAGAAACAAAGAAACATCTTCTTTGAAGTCTTGAAATATAACTTCTGTCTCTATAGTCAGTAAATAAAGTTGTTTTAAAGCAAATTATTGTTTCTTTTTTTACAAAAGCATGATGGTTATAGTGTTTAAGTACAGATAAAATATATAATAACACTGTGTTTTAATATTGTGTCCCTGTTTATTCATAATTCAGGAATACTGCATATTTTTGACTTAAATGAAAACAAGCAGTTTTATTGAAATCAGACTCAGAACTTGAGTAGAGCTGATACATTTAGACGAAACAATAAGTGTTTTTTTTTTAAGTTGGTTCAAAACAACATTTAGAAGACGAAAACTGTGATCTCAATATGACTGAAGTTAGCACATTTATTCTTAAATCATAATTAAATCCAAACTGTAAAGAAAACAATGAAATAGATCAAAAGACTCTTATCGGTTATTATGCCTGTTCCTGCACTTATCGTTACTAAAATGTATTTTTTATTTTATGTCTTTAGTACAGGGGCCATAACAGGGGCCAGGACAATTTCTTTTGGCCCCTGTGTAGAATTGCAAATAAAATAAAACCCACTGATCAATATTGTATTAATATAACTGACGCAGACGTTGACCAAAAGAGTTATAAATTCGTAAGATCTGGGTTTGACTGAAAACCTCTAAAAGAAATCCTAGGAGGCATCCTTAGCTGACTCCTCATGATGTGAAGGAGCAGCAGCTCTTTTCCCTGTAGATCCTTTCTCAACCAATATCATAAGCTAAACCTTCTTAAAGGTGACAAAATAAAGGATAGCATAAGTGGTTAGCATAACCAAATAAGGAGGTAAATGATGTCAGAGACGGTAACATATCTTGGCCCAGGATGAAATACAGGACATTCCTTCCCTGTTTTTAAATTTTTACAACTACCTTTAACATCCCTCTTAAACAACAGTTAAAGACTAGTTGATTTAAAACATATTTATTTCCTGTCAAACTATTTGCAAAGTTTCTGGATAGACATGCATGTTTTGTGTACTTCCCTTGGTCAGAATGGAAAGTAAAGGGCCTGTGCTTATTGTATCAAGTCCAAGGACAGTAAAGCACTTCACAAATAGATTCAGTCAGTCACACATACAGTCGCACTCTGACTGAGGCAGAGGGCAGTCTGACAGAAGCAAGGCTGGAACAGCTGAGGCTGGAAAAGCGTTTTGCAACTGGGATGGATGGAAACCAGCAACCCATGGAATACAGAAGAAAACTTCACTATGAAAACAAAAAAAAAAAAACAAAGACAACCAAACTGAACATATGTGGACAAAGGGGTTTAAATATTAACTGTAACAATTAAAGCGGTTTATAGCAGGGACGTACACAGGGCCGGCCAAAGGCATGGTTGAACCACCCCAGTAACACTGGTACCCTAAGAACAATTGATTGTTTATTTGTTTTTGTATTTATGTGTTTTGTATGTAATTATAGAATCAAAAAAACTATTTCAGGATAAAATTGTGTATTATTTACATCCATATATTCATGTAGAACTTGTTAATTATACATAAAAAACACTAGTCTCCATTATTTTAGGTGTATGTCATTTTATTGCGTATGTGTTTTAATTATGTCTGTTTTTGTATAATATAATTCATTTCTATTTATCAAATCCATTTTATTTGTTCATTCTTGCCCTACAGGTTATCTTTGTACATTGCTTTTGCAGTTGAAACCAATAAATATAAACCCAATGACACTTTTACTGTGAATAAACTACATACGAGTTTATTATATCACTTTTAGCATAAAACATAAGAAACTGTAGAGAGCACTGCCAGAGCTGAAATGAATTTAGAGTAGGTTTGTTAATGATATGATGATCAGAATAATATATGAATATTGATTGGCCCAGTTTTTTTTCATTCCAGTGAAACACTGATTTACAAAAGAAAAACACTAACAAAGAAATACATTTTTGAAGAGGAACAGATTATCTTTTTCTCTTAAACCTAAAGGTTGACAAAGAAAATCCAGATAGAGACCAGAAAATCTGGAATAAGATGAGTTTAAAATGTGTTTATTTGAGCAAAAAAAAAACAATTAGCATGTATGGAATAAACCAAAAAGCTCATACCAGCTGTGATGCATGGAGACAGAAGTGTCATGGATCCTTTGCTTTGGCTGAATCTTCGAAGCCCACCATCATGAACTCAACTGTGTATCAGAGAACGATAGAGGAAATGGTTGGATCATCTGGGATATGTTTTAATTGAGGTATAACTGGACCCTGCAGCATTACAACAAATCAAAATGTAGCAGTAAATCTACCCAGGGATAGTTGTGGGTTAAAAAACTGAGATTCCTGAGGCTGTGGGGTGACTCTGGCGTTCTAAAGGTGCATTTCTTTTCCTGGTTTTGGTCCAGATTTTTATTCCAGGGAATTAAGCTGAATAAAAACATAGCTTTAGTTTAGTTGGGCTGGTTTGCTTTTACACAAAGATTTTTAGATTGAGGCGAATAACATCATGCTGATGCATCTGCTGGTTCTTAGGTCACTGTTGTTTGTTGATCAAGAGGGAAAAAAAGCCCAAAGAATAAAAGTCATGGAGTTTCTTTACTTCTGTTAATAGCTTGCCATGTTTTTTTTTTGCCCCCTTTATACTTTCAATTGCTCCAAGAGACACGTTCAAACAATTGTGTCTTACAGTTAAAGCTCTTAAATCGTTTTCTCTTGCACCCCCATCCACACCGAGATAGATCAGGTGTAACGCCAAATAAATTTTGTAGTTTTAGCTGTGAATCCAGACAGATCTGACAATTTGAGACCATCCTGTGTGAAACCAGGTATCAGGGTGAGAAAATCAGAAAATAGGAGTTTTAATTTTTCATAGATGTTTTCTACTTATGTGAGCTGTCTGTTAGCAGTTTGGTGGGAATTTGTGGCAGTGTTACAGTGCCACCAAAGGCATATGTACTACAACATCTCCATCTGTGCTTTTTTTGGTCTATTTTTAATAATTCCCAATGAAAGCAAGTACCCTGGAAACTACAGGCCATGGCTTTCAGTAACTAGGGTCAATTTCAGGGTCGAGGGTTGGGTTCACACCACTGTCTGGTTTATGCTTAAAACAAACTGTGGCATTTTGTTCCACAGGTTTGGTGTGAAGCATTACTAGACCACTTTATGTTTAACTGTCTGTTGCGGACTTAATCTTTAAACTCTTGACTGATTTCTTAGTATGTTAAATATTTTCCACATGTTATGGCCCTTGTTATGTGAAGTGCACCAGTTCCTCTGCCAGCAAAACTCTAAGGCAGAAGTTGCCAAACTGTTTTAGCTTCTTACGCTCAAAATAGTACCAGAGTCAGTTCATGGCCAAAATTATTGGTTGAACAAACAAACATTTCTACAAAAATTAAACGAACCACAGATGTAATAATATCACAAACAGCATCAACAACCAAAATAGATTTTTTTTTCACATTTTAAAGTGATGCTTTTGTATTTTTAAACACTCAAGCATAACTGTTTATTGTTTAGTTTAATTTATCTAGTGGATCTCAAGACCCTATTCTAGTTGATCAAAGACATGAAGTTGGGTCACAACCCCAATTTTAGGTCTAAATGTTCTAAAAGAACATTATGCTGCCATAAATATTGTAAAAGGTTTAGTCATCAACATAATAAACTGGTTCACAATACAACTTAAATCTAATAGGATGGTATTTTTCTCTTTAACTCTGCTTATAAGAAACAAAAATCAGGTTATTGAACATGGGACCCCTGGTTCCTCTTATAATGTTTAGTCTCTGTAATAAATATTTTAGTCCACTTTAAAAACATTGAATTATTGTGTAATATATCTATACATATTTATATTTGTATATATCTATACATATTTATATTTTAATCTCACAGAACCCGCGGAATCACATCGTTGAGAAGAAACGACATCAATTAGCTTAATGCGAGGCTTTTATTGTGACAGGTAACAACCAGAAGCAGCGGCAGTAATCGCTCTTAGCTGAGCGCCGGGGTCCTGCGCTGCTCTGTATATCTGCTGCTCATCTACTCTGCAGAACCAGGACGGGATCATTGAGGATACTTGACAACATTCATTGTCTGCTATGACATCTCGCAGGTAATGTCAAGCGTCTTTATTTTTTATCATATATATTTATATTTATACATAACAGTTAAACCTCCTCTGTGGGTCTTCGGGCCAAACCCGAACTTTTTTTTTTTCTTTCGCTCCTCATGCTCCTCTAACCCACTCACAGTCAACTGTGTTTAGGTGTATCCGTTATGTTTCAGTCGTTTTATTATCGAGTGGACTGGTAGTGAACACCTGACAGCACCGCGGTGGCTCAGAGCTTTGGACCGGTTCTGATGAACAGATTAAAACAGGAAATCAAACTGAAGTTGGTGCGTTTTTATCACAGATAACTTCTATGCGGCGCTTAAGGAAGAGAAAGTCCGTCCTTCTGCTTTCAGCCGCAGCCTGATGTTTGATTTATCGCGGTTTGTTTAGAGATTTTTCTCTAGAGCTTCTTTAGGTCTGTGAGGAAACAAATAATGTGAGATATTCATTGATCCAGACAGTGACACAAAAGGTAAACAAAGACGCTTGTAATTTTTAAAACAACTTGTGGACAGAATTTAACGAACTTCTAATTTAATTTATTGACAATGCAATCATTATAAATGAAATATATATATATATATGAATAAAAAATATAAATATCAATTCAGTAATAGATAAGAATAGATAGAATTTAATAACTTTGCCATTGTTTTAAATTTGGTGGGTGTCATTGTAACAACTTCGTTATTAACATAAATTGGAAACCAATAATTATTGGTACAATAATATTTATGTTGTAGTTTTGGTGGCATTAAATAATAAAGGAACTAGCAGTGTCTGGATTTTCTCCTTCTGTTTCTTAATACTATCCTTAAAGAACTCCTTACATTCCTGTTTATAAAAGTTACTGGATAAATTGATTTATTCCCGTTCTTTGCTGGATTAATATTTCTTGGAAAATGTCGCTGACAGAAGCCCCGCTGGTTGTACATTGAAATGCTGTGATATAAACACTGAATGTGTGAGTGACAGAAAGGACCTACTCTACATCTTATTTGCTGTTTCAGAAAACACCAACTAGCCCTGGGGCCTAAAATCAAAAGGTGCTCTGGGCCCCGTACAATCTGCCTCCGGCTCTAGATGAGACTGTAATTAAAATCCTTGTGATAAAATGAAGAAGGGATTAGCAGTAGTCTAATTAATGAATAGAAATTTTATTAATAAAACAATGTACATTTATACTGTGACTTTTAGGCAGGGCAGTTTTTCATTGTTTGAAGTAAGAGAAGTAATACAAAATCAACAAAGTTACATAATGTATCGCTATATTGTTGTTTGTGAAATGGCTGGTTTGGACTGTATTTTAAGTAAAGTAATAGTTTCTATTTATATTTATTAGATTTATTTATTAAAATGCCTGTCTGGCAGTATCACATTATAGATCTTTAGTTAACACAAGCGTATGGAGCAAAGTGACATCTGAAGCTCTACCTAAATTCTTCAGGCGACTCTGGTCTTCTATGCTGATGTGCATTTTCTAAAAGTGCAATGCTAGCAGTCGCAGAGTTTACAGTTGAGACAACCTGTCCACTGATATATGGGTGGAACAGGTGGCGGAGGTGTCTGACATAAATTTCTACTCTGAAGCTCTAGCTAATAACATTGTTATAACAATATGGAGTCAAAATTAAAAATAATACTGAAACTGGTGTTTAGTAGTATGTAACATTCTTCCTTTCCCATTATCATTTACATGTGAAAATATTTAATACATTTATTTTTGATTATATTTAAATTTTAAAGACTTCTAGTACCCAATTTTTGTTGTTTAGTACAAAACACTGCCCCTCCCCCACTTGTTGCTATGCACTGATGGTCGGCTGGCTAGAAGAAGGTAAATGGACTTTTCTCTCGCTTATAACAAAGAATAATTTGGTTTATTGGTGTCCTGATACAACGTTTTCATTTCTGATGCAAATATTTTAGCTTGTTTCCGCTTCATCTTAATTGACCGATTCTAATATTGTATTGATACGATATTAGCACGAATCATGCATGCTTTTATTACTTATTTTTTACCGTAGCATTTTAGAAAAGGTTTCATCAAGTGATATTGCTAAAACAGAGAACAACAGTCAACAATAATAGGTATGAGAACATTTGACCCATGTAATATTAACCAACTGGTTGCAGAAAATATAAACAGAAGCAGCGTTTTTCTATCAGCAGGCAATATCAGAGATTTTAGATTTAGGCCAATATATTCCAGTTTTAGTTTTGGGCTTATATCAGACCGATATCTGATGTTAATATCGGTTCGGGACACTCCGAATTTGGTCGTTGAAATTTGTTTGTGCTTCAAAAACATAAGAAGAAATGGTTAGCAGACTGATGAAGAGAAAACCATCACCCCAGATAACCAGACTAATTTACCAGCCAATGTTGCTCCATATTTTTACTTCGTTCTGCTCCACTGTGGTGCGAAGCCCAGAGGAGCTCCAAGGAGCGTAAGCAGTTCATACAATAAAAGCTTGTTAGACATCAGACAACCACTCCCCCTCGTGGATTTTAAAATCATTTAAACTTTTTCAGTTTTTGTTTTCAGACGTGCCGATATTTCAAGATATAAATTCTATGTCTGATAATATCCAGAGTGAAAAGAAGCTCTATTTTGGTGCTTATAATTTTACATTAAATATTGTGTCATTAGGTTTTGATTATCTTTGTTAATATATGCAGCCCAGTAATTGATCTATTGTGCGCAGTTGAAATGAGACAGACGCCTCTATAAATATACTGGTAAATGCCTTAATATCCTAAGGTTATTTTGCAAATATTGTCATCTTTAGTAAATTATTTTGAAAATCCGCATGTCTGGTCTGGAGTGATGAGATTTCCTGCCGTTTTACCAAAATTAGATCAAATTGAATTTTACCAGCGTGCCGTCCGCTCACCACCGCCCTGTGGAAACACTGTGAATGCTCTTATATTTACTGTGCAGTTCACAGCATGGTGGAACGGATGCAGTGTAAATTCAGGGTTAGATTATTTTTAATATTATCTTACTCAGCTGACCAGCAAAAAGAAACAAACTTATATTTCCCAGTAAGCCATTAACCCTACTAATGATTTCAGCTGTTTATTCTGTAATTTACCTTCAGTCTCAACATTAATTTGTGTAACACATTTGAACTATAATAACTGTAATCATTTAAAGTACTTTATATAATACAATATTTGCCTTTTTTGGCTACTAATAAAATCAGCTGGTTTATTTTGTCCATAAATACTAAGATGACATGAAACTGTAGTCAAATTGGGACAATATGGCTTCTACCCAACCCTGCATCTTTACATGAGTTGGCAGGATTAGCTGAATGTGTTCAAACAGGGACATTTCTTCTTCAGTTTGATGGTCGCCTCAGTTCATGTAGGATGAAAGCTACAGATTTTTCTCAGAAATACATACCATGATCTCAAGACTCAGAGGGTGTTTGTTTAGTACCAGTCTGTACCTTTATAAGGCAGTACGTTCAAGAGACAGTGAGGTAGACGCTTAAATCAGCTTCTAACTGCTACTTTCCATGGTTAATGGTTGGTCTGAGCTTGTATGACTGTTGCTTCGTGGGTAGCTTCGTACTTCCTGACTTGAAATACCACAGGGGAAGCATACACAACACAGACTGTATAAAGTTCTTCATTATATTTAAAATGTGGCCCATGTTCTCTTCTTTTAAGTGTGATTTATACACTCTGGGGTGAATATTTCATGTCCCAACTTCTTGCACTGAGTATTTGTAACTTTTATAGTATAAATACACATATGAACACATGCACCTCATAAACAATTGAATACTTGTTATCAAAATAAAACCATATTTGGGTAGATTGTTGATTAAAAGTTTTGAATCATGCAGAATAGTTCATAATACAGTCAGCAGCGTTTTGATGAGCAGGTGAGTAGTTTGCTTTGAAATTGTTTTTCTTTTTTATAGTTATGTTTTTTAAGGCATGAAGCATCAAGTTGCCATCAATATCAATTTTGTTGAATAATGTAAACAAAAACAGAAAATCTGCAGCAGGTTTTGGTTTTGAATCCAACAGAAAACACAAAGATATTTTTATCAGCCTTTATTTGATTTTCTTTGAAGTCCAAACAAAGTGCATCAAATTGCACTCTGTTATGTCTATGCACTGAAAACATTGCAGGTAATGAGTCAGACAATTTGATCAGTGACTGTTTTATTGGTGCAGCATCTTTGTTTACCCTAACATGGTTTATTCTAACTTTATCTCTTTGCATAGTTGGGGGTTAGCTTTAACAAATGATTTACTTTATTTATTGGGGATTTATTTTCTTTATCCGACAAACAGTTTTTGTCACGATTTGTAATAATTTTATATTGTAATGCATGAAAATAGCTTCTCCAAAGCTTTATTAGTTCTCTTAGAACTACTCAAGGTTCTAGATAATGGATATAGATCATGTGTCCCATCTGCTGCTGCCAACACTAGTATCTTTCTAAAGCAGCCACTCATTTGCCATCAAAATATACTCCTGTTCTTTGCAGGAAGTTTAAAGTGCCAGTCAGACACTTACAGGTCTGTTACTGAAATTAAACTTAAAAGAAACTATCAGCAGCAAGGCTGCAAAGGTAGGCCTTAAAGATGTTAGAGAAAAAAGATTGAGGCAACAATAGGAGCTTGCAATGAAGACTTGCACTATTGCTATGCATGCTTTGCTTGTTTCGATCCCACATATGTGCAAAAACTATTAAATTAAAACTTATGAGAATCTTGTTTCACAATCCTCCACTGATCTGCAGGATTACAACACAAAGAACCTGAGAAATCCGCTAGTTTTACATCTCTAAACTGACTCGAGTGTGCTACACATTTTTATGATGGAGTGGTCTTATCATGAAAATGAACTGACAGGAAATGGGTTGAAATGAGGTGGAAGTGAGGGTTCGAACCTGAAGGACTGATGCATCCATTCATGGATCTATTTACATTTACAGTCAAAATTAAAATGCAATGCTGTACGCGTTATATATCTTTTTTCTTTTTTTTCTTCGTTTTACTAAAAATATCTCTTATTAGATAAACTGATTAATCACAAAAATAAGTGTTGGATTAATCTATTAGTCAAATAATCAATAGCTGCAGCTTTAGTTAACATGGATCTCGGGTTCATTCAGGCTGTAATAGGGTTAGAGAGAGCAAGATGTCTGTCAGATAACAGGAAGGCTAGATAGAGTAAAGTTGTATCTTTTGGCTCTTCAAATGGTGTTTTATCAAGTTCAGGGACCCAAAAGCTCTTTACACAGCGTCCAGTCATTGATTCAGTTTGTATTGTAGCCACTGCTGCCTGACAAGGTGGTGCTGCCATACAATCGGTGCCATCAGGCCCCCTGACCACAGAAAGCATAAAGAGAAACTGGAATCAGTATTTTATCTCATGGTCATTTATTTTACATTTTGATTGAGTCTTATTTTTAATATTCAGTAGGTGCATTTCCATAAATTATGTAATTTATTTATTTTTTCTGTGGGGGGCTGAGTGAAGCTGCCCTTTTTAGAGGAAGGATTTTAGTTCACCATTGAGGGGTTGTAGTTTCCACATTTCTCTGGTTTATTGTCTTTGTAGTAAAGCAGTTTATCCATAGAGGAACCAATCCTTATTGTTATTCAGCTTAATAGGGTTTAGGTAATGCACTGCATTGTGATGTAACTGCAACTCACTTTATGAAGCTGTTTTCGTTCACATTTCTGCATTTGATCTTGTGACTGACTGCAGCCATTGGAAACCACCTCTGTTCTCTATTGTTCATGGAACGGACCTCATCTGTCACTGAAACTCTGTCGACCAGCTGAGAGCAGTGAGTCAGTTTGCATGATAAGCTGCCAGGAAAACAACAGCCCATGTGGAGGAATAAGATAGCGCTGCAAACATTTCCAGCAGCGCTCTGAACCCACTGTTTGTGCGTTTTCCAGATACATGTTTTGCATTTTCTTCATTTATTCAAAATCGACAACGTAGTCGATGTGTAGACGACAAAACATGACCTGTGCACAGTCTGAATGTCTTATTTATTTAAAAAAAAGGATATTTCTTCAGTTTTTGCTTCTTGTCTAGCATGAATATTTCAGATAATCAAATTTAGTTTAATATGAAATTACTTTTGTAAACATAAAGTGCATTTTTTTTATTTGGGTTTTAATTATTAAAGGGCAGAAAAATACTCAAATCCACCTGGCCCTTTATGAAGAAGTAATCCCTGCCTTCTTAAAGCACACATTAGCTGTGATTAATCACATGTTGGAAGGATGAGTTGAAATGCTTTAGCAACAACTGAATCGACAAATCGATTAAGGACATGTCAAACAAAATCAAGCATACTAAAATATCTCAAAACTGCGACACATCCCTCCCCAATTAAAAAAATGTAAAGCAGATCATCATTATCTGTTACTGTCACTCTGGAGGATGTTAAGGTTTTACCTGAAAAAATTAAACCTGCTTTTTAAAACCACGTCACTGTTTTCAAAGATGTGATATTGCTGGCCTACATGGTTTCAAAATGATTAACATTTCTGTTTTAAATGGGTTAGTCTCAAACAATTTTTTAAATAAGCAGCTTCAAGTCATTTATATCTTATTTAAAGTTCAATTTGGACTGAATTAAGAAATTGTCAAATAGTGTTTTCTTGTTGAAGCTCTGGATAAGTTACTTTACTTTCATGGAAAGTAATGATATTCTAGATATTCTCTGTCTGGTTTTTAGACGGTACCCTCGACTGAGCCTGCCTTTTAATGGTTTTAATAATATATTGTCTGCAGCAAACTGTGGTCAAACCATTGAAATAGCTTTATTGGAATTGTCATCCACGCTAGACATAGTCAACCACAAATTCCATTTCACAATAGCTATGTTTACATGGACACAAATAGTCGGATTTAAGGCCTGGTCATATGAAAAATGTGTCAAATAAACATGTCAGACTGAGGATTTTAATCAATTTGGTTCAATCATAAAGACATTTAATTCCGATTGAGAGAGCAGTATTTTTCAACAGCAACAGAACCCTTTTCATGTTTGCAAGTAACAATTGCAATGGTTGCCGGTGTTCCTCAGGGCTCAGTCCTAGGGTCAGTTTCATTCCTTTTGTACGTCAGCCACACTGGAGAGATCAGTAGCTTGAAAAAGGTGTCTTACCATTTGCCCCATTAATGATAACAATTAGCAGACTTACTAAATTTTGTCTCCTGTACAGGGGACTTTCTAGCTAAAAGCTACCTTGAGTTATATTCTGGAGGGCCTGAAATCCCTTTTTGTTCTTGAACATGCAGTCTGTTGAATAGAACAGCTCAATTCTCTGGGCTCCTCTTCTCAGCCCAGTTTCAGAAACCTTTCTGTTCTGTTTGACAAGTCAGTGTCTCTGGACATTCGAGTCCTCTGATAAAAACAAATTGTCATTATTTGAGTAATATTAGTAATTATTTTGGTCATCATTTGAGTAATATTTCAAAAGGTCTCCTAGACCTTTTTTAGAACTGTCCTTTCAGGCAGGAGCTGTCTGGCAGTGGAAACCCCTGCTTCTCTATGTGGCCTCATCTGTTGATTGCTTAGAAAAACAGCTATTTGCATATTTCTTTTGTTTGCATTATGTGATATTTATCTGTGAAATGCCCTATTAATTTAGTTTATTTATCAACATGGATTAAAATCCTGAATTAAGTGAAACCAATAGTCAAAATCTGGACTTCAGTCATATCGAGGTATTTCAGGGTGACCTTTGTGTGTTCATGCAAAAAAATCCCTGTAATGTGGCTAAAATGAAAACAAATTCTGCTACCAGGAGTGGGTTGAAATTCCATTAGTGATGGGAAATGCTGAAAAAGCAGAATTTTGTGAGGGGAAAAACACTTTTCTGTTACTCCTGTTTCTGGGTCATTTGTTTCTGAGTTTGAAGATTAGTCACACTCATTTGAATATGATAAGGTAAAAAGTACTCTCCAGTCTGGCTGAAAAAACAAGTAACTTGGAAAAAATGAGTAAATGCCGACTAACTGAACTTTAATGGAGTTTTATATGAATATCTTTGTCCTTCAGACCAAATGCCTGTCTACATTGAATCCCTGTTTTGTGAATCTCTTTTCTGCTTAAAACACGGTTAGAGGTGTTTGTTATTTATTAACCATGATGCCGAGTGACACTTTTAGTCAGTGTTGCACAAGCCCTGTTTACCCCATGTAAATACAAATGCTCTTTCCTGAGGCCCGTGCTACTTTTGCCGGTTTAGAAAAAAGCATTTCTGTGACTTTTTGGTGCGAATTTTGAGTGCAAAGACGTGCAAAGTCGTTTGGACCCTTTCTCTGTGCTCATTTAAAAAGCAATTCAGATCATCTGAAAATCTCATAAAAAATGTTACAATGGCAAAAATTCATAGCCCAGAGCTAGTACGTGACCGATATAACTCCATCAGAGGCTTTAACGGTGCGCTGTGCCTACTAAGAATATCACCTTTTTGTCAGCAAGCCTAGACAGGCATGCTTTAAATAGCCAACGGGTGCTATATTGAACTTGAGACATTATGTAAGAGGATAGAGTGTTGGCTGGATGCACAGTGGGGCTGTTTCCCCTCGACCAGCCCGAGGCAACCTGCAGCTCCCTGTTGCTTCTGTCTCGCCCATAGTACACATCCATTTTACTGTGTTTTTCCCTTTCTGCGTCACCTCAAATACAAGCAATATATTTAAAATATTGCTGCCTTTATGTCCTCTATGTCTCTGCTTTATGCTGCCCAGGGCCAGATGCATGGGAATGTGGGGTACCTGCTAGCTGTCAAAGGAAATCCTATTCTAGGAAAAACCTGAGTCACTCCTTCCCTTGCAGTCTGAGTAGGGATAGGAGCTGGAGAATATGGAGGAGCTTGTTCCGCAGTGGGCTTTTGTTCTTTAACAAGTATTTACAAAAAATATATAGAGAGAGTCTTGCAAAAGTCTTCTTGTCCCTAAGAAACCTCTGAGGCCCTCGGATCATGAGTAGAAGTTATTTACTGATAGTTTCCTCCGAGAGGAATTGGGCATTCTGCGCTACTTTATAAAATCCCTTGAAATGGTAACGTTTGCGGTTGGAACATGACAAAATATGGAAAATGCATGGTTGAAAGTCAAATTGTGGGACTCAGATGTCCTGACATGTACTTCATGCTTAATCGGACTGACTGCTAAAGCAGCAAAAAAGCTTTTAATACAATCCACACAGATGGAAGGGCTTCTCTCTCTGGTTAGCCATTGTTATGTCATCATATCTTTTTATATAACTTATACATGTTTCTTTTATATTAACATTAAAATCTGGTTTTTAGCACACATAATGGTTCCAATTTCTTTTTAAATATATATGAAAACTAAAAACACAAGTTTGCTTCACTGGCTCCAACAGAGGTTTCATTTCTACATCCCAGTTAATCATTAAGTGAATTAACACGTGTAGAAATAGAGAAGGTGAGTACTTGCTATCCTGCAAGACATTGGAGGCTGGAAAGGGGACGATCTTAAAAAAGATTTCCGAGAAAACTTTCCAGGGAGGTTATATAAAGGACTTTAAAAGAAATTTTCTTCAAGATCTAAAAGGAAATGCTTTATATTTGTTTGCTTTAAAGCAATGCCAAAATTGAAATAAAAGCTAAAGTTACACCATCCTGTAAGGAAGTGATGCAAGGAAATTACCCTGAGTGTTTTGCAAAACCTAAACATGTCAAAGAAAGCCTATGTAGGTGCTGCAAAGCGAATGTCACAGCAATGCTTCTTGCCAGATTAAATAACTCACTCCCAAAAAATATGACTTCATTCAAGTTAAACTACATATTTAGATGTCCTCTAATGCAATATCTCTTTGTACCCAGGTAAACCGTGCACCTCATTTCCCATTAGACTGTTACTGTGTGTTGCTTTGACCTTATTTCAATAGAACAGCCTGTTCTGTTTAATAAAGTGAGGATAAAGGTTAGGTACATGCTTTGATGAATGTTGATGATCTTGTAATTTCTTCAGTGTTTGATTTTTGTCGTGTTGAGGTTTGTAGACAATCCAAAAGCAGAGACAGACTGTGGCACAGAGGCCTTTGATAATAAGATGATAAAGAGAACTTACAGGGAAATTATAGAGGAAGCACGAGCAAAGGGAAAGCAAACGGATGGTGTAACAGAAGAGTCCAGCAATGAACATGAAAAACCAGGAGCTTAGGCATCGAGGGAAGGGTACAAAATGTCATTCTAGCATTGAAGACCACTGAAGAAGCAAGTGATTATGATTCAACAAGAGTTCCTTTGCAGTTTGGGTCTTTTAGAATTACCATAAAAACTGCTGAGAAATCTGAGCTAGAAACTTTTTTGCCCAAATATTTGACTCCACACTGAAAAAATATCTCCTAATGCTCCTTTTTGGGATACGCTCTTCTTCTCATACTGGAACTCAGATTTCAGTTGTTCAGAAATATTAAGTTGGGTTAATTGTTCGGGCTCATTTACCTTAAAATAAGAAGCAATGTCATTAATTTACTATGAGAAATCCATCCAGTCGGACATGTCGTTTAAAATTTTACCTAAACCAAGTGTCTTCTGTTATCGGTTTTGCATGGATCCTGGATACTATACACTTACTGAGAGAACTAGAAAACATTCAGTTATCTGCAGACTATAGCAATCTCTGCTATCATAATAAAGGCATAGATAGTGACACCTCTACATTCATAATCAGACGTTTCTGAGAAATGTATATAGATTCTATCATTTTTTTTCTTTTTATCATAATTATATTTTCACAGATTATAACTCAGATTATCTCTTTTATTACCGTTTAAGAAATTAAGTATGTTTTTTTCATCTTTGTCTCTTAATTCGGTCCATGTTCAATTGATTTGTCTTTTTTTTATATAGATGTAATCAAATATCTGCATAGTGTTTTATAAGTGTGTTATAGTTTACATACTTTTGACTGAAAAAATTAATTTAGCTTTACGGTGGGAAATATTTTATCTAGCCTCACCTTTATCAGTCTCATTTAGAGTTATTTAGGATTTTTGAGAACTTTTCTTAAATCTACCATAGCACAACATTTTAGTTTAATCAGTAAAATAGACATATTTTTAGATCCTTAGCAGTGTAAGTTAAAAAATAAAATAAATCCTAATAAATCAATAAATCAAAGCAGCGTAAGTTAAAAAAAACTTTGGAGCAGAATAAAATACTCTATAGAATAAAAAGCAATGAGGGGGTTTTCTAAAGCTACTGCCACCTTTGGCCAAAACAAAGAACTGCACTACTCGTTTGCTCATTTTATTTATTTTTTTACTGTTTTCACCTCACAACAGTGCAGGAACTTCTGTCCTGAAGTAAATTCAAGGAACAAGCTTGTAGATGCATCAGTGCTGAACTACTGAGGTGTCAGTCTGCTCATCCAATGACGCTTTAATCGTAAAGGGTCAAATAAAAAGGCTGTTTTTTAGATAAAAACGTAAAAAATCTTTTTTCTTAATGCAATCTATTTTATGGGTCTCTTGTAGTCTTATATTGTGCTGCATTGTATTATTTTTAATTACATAACAATCCATGTTCGCATAGCTGTGCTCAGTTGAATTAATGGCATATTGATCTGTTTGTTCTGAAGTTATATTGAGCTTGCTTTATTATGCTTTATTATGTTTTATTGCTTTTCAGCAGGCCTAGAAGTTAAAAAAGAAATCTTGGATTTTCTTTGTTTTTTTGTGTAATGTCCCTGTTGTATACTGTCGGTCTATAACTATTATTATCAAACTTAACAAGGCATACTGCCGGATCATTGAGCTGTTGTTGAATGTAGGTCATGTTCTCCAACCTAAAGGTTGTATATCGGTGCTTTAGCTTTTTAAAGTTAACTGGGTTTCTCATTTTGTAGTGATAAAAATTATGAAAGATGTTAAGATTAAAAATTAAGTAAAAAACTAAATGAATCAGGTATTGATGAGTCAGAATTATATCGAAATTTAACGTATTTGGAAGTAAATGCAGAGTAAGTTTCTGCCATTCTTCGTGTTGTGCAGCAACTTTCTGGCCCATCAGCATAGCTCCCTAACCCTCCTGCAAAATTAATAGCCTGATGGTGTTCTGCTGAATTGGCTGGATTAGCTTGGCGCGACCCAACTATGATCCGTTGTAACTACAACCCTCGTAATCTCCAGGCACAGGCAACGCAGCTGTTGTATTTAGCCTCCAACGAGATAGCGGGGACCTGGTGAAGGAGACCTGGCACCATGATCTGGCCTGGCCTGATCTGTGTTACAGCCAGAGAGCGCTTTACAGTCACACAGCGGCTTTTGGCATCTAAACACCTCCCAGGCTTTAAAGGTGGAGAGAAGGTGAGGCAGAGGAAAGGAGGGGTGTGAGGGGATGGGACAGGCCCTCCAGTCAGCTGATGGGGTGGTGGGGGGGGGACGAGTTAGGCGGCCGATAGCTCTGTCGGGTGCTGGTATCAGGCCTGCTCACGCTCATCCAAATCCCAGATTAAAAGGCCTCCTCCCCCTCGCCACACTCTCTCTATTTGTCTAACGCACTGACAAAGCACCCCCCCCCAACACACATACACTTCTGTCGTTTGTCTCACTGTCTCACTCTGTGTAACCCAGTAACACTTTTACAAACCCCCCTCCACTCCCTCCCCCTTGTGTCTCCATATCTCCCTGGCTCCCTCCCACCCTCCCTTGTGTAACTGTGCCCACTGCTGGATTACTAAGATCTGAGGTTGCTGAAGCAGGGCTCTGTGGCTGGCTTCCACCACAATGGTGAGGTAGGGCGCAAAAACAATGCTTTCAGCTTGGCAGCGTTTTCTTATCTTGGATTACTCAAGCTCAGTTTTCTTCCTAAATCATGCCGTAATCTGTTTGCAAATTAGCTCTCATTTTCTGAATTTAACTCAGGTATCATGTTGATTGAAGAACACCTGTTTGTGCAGAATAGTCATTTTCTATTGCTTCTTTTTCTTGAGTTAGCGTTGCTCTCATAGTGACTGGAAGTTTACAAAGAGGCTCCAAGTGTGCTCTTGTTCTTAAGGTCTTTAAATTGTTTTTTTACGTGTTTTTTTCTTGTTTTTTTTTATTTGCTTGAATTCTCAGAGGGGATGTGAACGTTAGATGCTCCTCCTGAGTGCTTGAAGCGCTGGTCTGGTTCTTGAGTCGGATTTCATGCAATCTCCAGTGTTTTATTAATTTGTAGAGTGACAGCAGCACTGTGATAAAGGATTACAAAACAGATTACAGACACAATGCCTTTTTTATCCCGACTGGTTTGGATTTTTCCGTATGAATTGGGATTAAAAACAATACACAACTAATCTGTCCACCAGCTGACGACCGTGACCCATCTACGGCTCTTTGGCTGACTAACCTACATACATTGGCTAATTAGTTTTAAATTATAAAAAAAACAGTTATTCTTAGAAGTCTACAGTATTTTTATTAAAACTGAAAAGTTGCCGCTAAAGGAAAAAGTTCTGGTAATTACATTTATGGTGCCTCCTCGACAAGATAACCTCAAAGGTTAAGTCAAATGAAATTTTTCCAGCTCATTTCCTAGAAGTGTTCATAAAGTTGTATTTCTTCATAAGGTGCTCTTATACTGTTTCCTGTCTCACTGCCATTTACGTCGGTCTATCTAAAACTGTTTAGACAAGAGTTAAACAGGAGGAAATGAAAGAGCATTTTATGGAACGTAAAGTCCGGCCAGGTTTGTGTGTTCTCCACCGTTTTGCGTGGTGTGTGTGTTGGAAGGGCGTAAAAATGTAAAGTTTATAACTGCATGAGGACAAGAGCTCCAGGAAAACGTGTGATATGTAATAATGCTGGTAAACAGGGTGTGAGGTGTTTCAGTGCGTTTTAAGAAATATAAATAAGAATTTTAAGATTTTTTAAAAAATATTTTATCAGAAGTAAACAAGAAACTTTATTTGTTTGTATTGATTATATGTTATAAAATATATTGTATAGTAAAAGCAGACAGAGACGATAACTGTACAGAGAGATAATGGAAAAATAAAACCTATTGAAAATGGTCTGTATCAGGGATTAGAAACTTCTGAAGGAGATATAAACAAATATTTCATGTTATCAATTGCTTTGTTGTTATTTTGATACCTAAGTGGAAAATATGCAGCTGTGGAAAATCCCTTCTTACCAAAGGCTGGTAGACCACCCAATTTTTTTTATTTTTTTTTAGTTTTTACTTTATTAAAAGTTTAAAAAAATAGTTATTTAAGAAATTTCTTGGAAAGAAATATTTTATGAAAAGGCTACTGAGTAATTGTTGGATCATAACATCTGATTAAATGTTTAGAAATGATGTAAACAGGCAGATGTTACCTGCAAATGCTGCTATTTTAAAGACTAAAATGGATAAAATCTAACAATAAATAACATGATTAAAAACAATAAATTCATGCACAAGAAAAAACTTTTCCAAACCCTTTTGTTAACATAAACATAATAAACCTTATAAAATCTGTCCTTCTAGTAAAAAATGTAAACAAAATAGAACAGAGTGAAGTACTTCCATCCACAATATCAAACGTTTTATTTTATAATCACCTAAACTCTAAATCACTCAAGTTACAAACAGTGAACAGAGTAACCAGATATTTTACTCAAGTAGAAGTAGTAATACAATAAAACTATCATTAAACATTTTTGTTTTTTTTTCAAAATCGTAGGTAAATGTAAAAGTTACCAAGGGTTGAGTCTCGCTGGATGCTGGCAGCTACTTGAGCATCAGCTAATTTTTCTCTAGTATCTGTGATGGTTACATTTAGCTTGATCAGTATTGTGTTGGGCAGCCTAATGGATGTGTTTGGTTTACACTGCTCCAAAAGGGCCGGATATTTTCATCTAAAATACGTAAGTGAAGATCGCCATAATGACATGACTTCCAGTAAACAAAAAATATACCGATGGCTACAATGTTAATGTCTTTCTTGTCTTTTCAGTATTTCTCACCGCACACATGATGCAATCCTAGTGGGAACGTTACTTTTGTTTTAATGTGAAAATCTCATTAGATTGAACCGGAATTGAAAACTTAATGCTTCATGAAAGCCCCTGGGAGTCAAATGAATGTTAGCTGTACTTCAAGCACTGAGTATGCTGAGGGGAGTGAACCGTGTCTGGTGTAGACATTCATGTTAACAGCTCAGCTCAATGTATAGTGGCCTTCCAAAAATCAGGTTGTGAAATATGTTCTAGAATATATATTTAAGTTCCAAAGTGGAATTAAATGTTGTTGTAGCACTAATAGCCTCTTCACGGAGTTGTCGTAGATGTTAATGGCTGTATCTCTAATAGCTGTCTTTCTTACATCTAATCTGGAGAAGCCTCTGTCTGGAGACTCTGATTTTTCTTTTTAACAGCCTGATGAAGAGGACGGTTGTTCACAACGCTATTCATTTTGTTCTAGTTTGTAAAGTTTGTCTCCAGATCTTCTTTGAGCTTCTTTACTCTGATGTTGCTACCCAGACATATGATGGCAGAAAAAGGTTCACATTGTTCACTCACAGACCTAAATTCTCTCAAGAAGAGAAGTCTCCTCTGTCCCTTCTTGTAGATGGATTCACAGCATTTGTTCCAGTCGAGTGCGTTCTCCAGGTCAACACCCAAGTTTTTAAAAGTCCTCCATTTCTTCTCCCATGATGATAATAGTGTTTGACCAGTTCTTCTTTCACCTGAAATCTACAATCATCTTCCTTGTTTTTAGTCAAACTGCAGTTGTGGATCTCTGTACTCAACTGGAACATCATTACTGACCTAACGTGGAGTTTGTCATTATTAGTAAAATCTTTAACTGATTATGAATCTGACTTCCCTACATCAGTTCGGTTGGCATGCAGCGGCCAAAACTGGTTCTAAGTCTCCTTCTAACTTAAAATCACAAACACTTGGTGCGTCTGGGTTCATCTCTTGAAGTTGAGGTAATAATGTTGCTCGTTGGTAATTTGTTCCCAGTCCTTGACAATATTTAATTGTTTCTATTGTGTTTATTTGCTGCTGTGGGGGAGCTTTTTCTTAGGTACGGGTTCAGCCTTGCTTTATTTACTCAGGTTAGATCAAAACTGCATTATTTATATCGATCTAGTTGTATGACTATATTTTGTGCAACGATTAATGTCGAACAACAGAGGATCTTTGTCACGTATCAGTCCTTTTTAGTCCTTGTTATTCAGTCCCGTCAACCTGTTGGTTTTATTCCAGGTTCTACACCTGAATCTGTTTCCTCCCCCTACTGTCTCATCTTTAGCTGTTCTCATGTCTCTTCTCTGTTAAAAATCAAACCTGCTCTGGATGCCGTCTGATTGACAAGCCGTTATTTTCACTTTAGGTTTGTGTGCTGAATGGAAAATAGGGACAGTTGCCTCATCTGCATTTAAAAGCACACATAGGATTTATATTTTAAGGGGAAAAGCATCTCTAAACCCTTTTAGATTTTATTTGTAGTAAATGTCAGTGTTGGATAAGAAGAGGCATGTTTTAATTTAATGTCTTTAGCAGCTGAATGAATTTCTTGAAGCATTGTGCTGAGAGCCAGACCCTGGCAGCAACAGTGACCACAAAAGTATTTTGGTGACTGACTGCCCACTTAGGGTCACATAAAATCTGCTTAGCTGACCCCTAAGCCTTATTTTTATCGTACTGTCATGGGTTTGAGTCATACAGTGCGTAAAAACAGAAACGTTTAAATGCTCCCCTACTGTTTGGGCTTTCAGATGTTATCGTCACGGCATGAGCTTCATGAAGGAGCTTTTGTGTTGCTGTTGTCTCCTCTCTGCTCAGTTTAAATGCATCCATGATAAACCTTTGTTTTGTGTAAAAGTTAGTTGTGAAAGACGAGGAAATAAGCTCCAGATTTTCACCATCCAACAAGGTCTCTATTGTATTTTAAAGTAATTTTCTTTCATCTAAACTAGTCCAGGTTGCTCAGAGTTGCTTCAGTTTTATGAGGTCTGTAATAACTCAGAGATACAATATAAAGTTTGTGCAATTAGTTAGATGCTTTTTTTAACTTTTGAACAAATGATTATATCACAATACAACTGCCTCCATCCAATTTATGTTTGATAACCAATTTATCTTAAGTTTATTTAGGTTATTGAGGACATCACTTGTGAAAATGTTCCCTTTCCTGAAGGGTTGCTCTCATTTTGGTGAAAACTGATGCATCAAATCCTCTGTGGTTTCGATTTCCTTTTGTAAGGTTAGTTTAGCTCCACCATCGCAAAGTTGAAATATAGTTATGAGGCCTCGAGTGGCTAACAGCTCCCTGGATTAGTCCACAGTGGAACAGAGTAGCTAGTGGGCTGAACCTATTAATCCCTGCTTAAACATGAGCTCTAAAGCCAAACAGTTCACCTGCAACCTTTCACTGGGATGTAAACCTTTCCAAGAGGCTTTTCCTCCCTCATTCAGTAAACAGGATTTTAACTCAAGACTCCGACAGGTTAATGTAAGTGCTGCCCTGTGCACTTGGGCTGGGTTTATGTCCAGCCAATGGGTCATTCACAGGAAGTAGATGTGATAAACAAATGGTCTATAATGTTTTGCAGGGGTGGAAATGAGGTTTTTTCTATGGCTAAAACTAGAAAATATTTCTGCATTTCTCTTGAAAACTAGACCAGGACAAGCAGCACATGTATTCATGGATCCATTATGAAACAGGATGTTGTTTTTCTTTACTTAAATGATAAGAAAGGACAATGTGGTCAAAAAAGTTGATTGCAATTATTACATATTGATTAAGCCACACAACTATTAACAGTAACTTGTTCTTTGAATTACGTCTTCTATGCATTATCTTATTACCCTGTAGGTTACTTGTACTATAATCCATTATTAGTACATAATTTATTTGTATCTTCTTGTTAGTCTGTTGAGTGTACAATATGTGACCTAAACTCTATAACCACCTACAAACACCAAAAAATAAAAACAAAAGTTACAAATAAAACCTCACTACGGTTGTTAGTGTTTTTATATCACTGGCCCCACACCACAGAAACAATTAGCCTTACTTATTATCAAGTGCAAATGTAGGTGTGTTTTATAGCCAGCTAAGCTGCAGGGCACGACCGCCTGTAGGGGAGCAGTTCCTATATGCTCCAAATTACTCTGGCATCTCGATAAAAGGACTTTCCTTCGACTTTAAATTGATGCACATTTGAAGTGGTTTTACTTTCATATCCCTCTATAACTGTAGCTTCCCCGTGATAACCTAAGAGGAACATGTACTACAGTTTTTTTTCTAACATTTCCTCTCCATTGGTCTGTTGCTTTAAACCTTTTTTTGCCTTTTTTATTTTCTGTTAAGGTGGTTCCATCCCAACATCACTGGAATTGAGGCAGAGCAGCTCTTGTTAACCCGGGGAGTTCACGGCAGTTTTCTGGCCCGGCCGAGCAAGAGCAACCCAGGGGATTTTACCCTCTCTGTCAGGTAACTTTATCCGACGGTTGCTTCTCTATTTATAGTGCTTTCACCTGCAGCATCAACTTTTGACCTCACCATTCTCACCTATTTTTAAGAGTTCAGCTCTAAAATATTCTGCTTCTTTTTTAAGTGTGTTTGGATGCTTGGATGAGTTTTAGTTTTCTGAAATTTCAGAGTCAGGAGCAAGTCTATCTTTAATCCTTTAGAGTTACTTAAAAGTTATGTTACCTAAAAGAGTAGTGTCTAATCTGTCCTACGATGTTGAACATTTTAGATTTAAAAAAGAAAAAAAGAGTATCTGTGAAGGTTCTCAGTCATCCAGGTCATGGTAAAGCTTGGAAAGTTTATGTTAGGCAACTGGACCTGAAGTTTCTGGAAGACGTTTGACCTCTCACCCAAGAGGCTTCTTCTGTTCTAACTGATGCAGGAGAAAACAGGGAAAGATATACTGTAGGTGTGACCAAAAATTAAGAAGTGTAGAAAAAGATATGACCATTAGAATTTTGTCACGTTGCAAAGAGTATTTAGGGAAACAAAAAGCACTGTTTCATGTGAACTCAGGCAGCAGGGGGGTAACAAAAGCTGTTCATTTGAATAACTTTGTATAGCTTGCCGCACATCTCCACCAACAACTCCAACAACAATGAATGACAACGGAAGATTTAGAAAAGCAATTGACTGCACTGTGATTGAAATTCATTAACTGAAAGCCCTTTTTTCCTTCATAAAATTTAAAACATTGCATTACAATACTGATGCAGAGGTAGGTAGACTACCCAAAAATTGTATGCAACTACAAGTAATGCTAATTTATCATATTTTTACTTAAGTAAGAGTAAGAAGGAGCCATCCAAGAAATTACAGTAAAAGCAAAAAAGTATTTGGTAAAATGGCTACGCAAGTAGTGAGTAATCAAATAGAAAGATATGAAGCTGCTCCGTGTATATTTCAAGTTTGGTAAATGTATAAGTGAGTCTATACATTAGGTTTATACATAACAGCATTGAAATGTGGGGGTTGAGGATGGTCAGCCTGTGCTGCTTGGCTTTGTGATATTAGATGTTTCCTATCTAATAAATGGCCAATTTCTATCCAAATAAAAGCAATTCAAGTGTAGAAGAAATTATAACAGTTAAATAAACAAAGGATAAAATTCAGACTGAAATATCAGACATCTTGACTGATTGTAGAAAAGCCTACGTTGTCTATATAAGCCGGTCGAAATATCCGGATGATCCTAAAGATACAGAGTTCAAAGGTAAGCTGCTCAATACCCAGAAAACAATTCCCCGCGGAGATATTGGGTCATGCGGTCCAGGCTGGAACCCGGATTCTTTGAAATCCCTCCCTGAGGAACATCTGCGGCGTGATATTTAGTTAAACGGAGACGGTTCCACACATGTGTTTCTAGGAACACATTTGGAATGTGTGATTTTGTAACATTCAAAAATAAAATTGAAATCTTGACTCAAACAAGTTTTAGTGCTAAATTTATCGGTTTCGTCACTCGTGCTCTATCTCTCCAGATCTCTGTGATTTTAATCAAGAGGCCTGTTGTTTAACCGTGTGCGCTGTGACATTTCATATCGGACGACTCAGCTCTACATGCTGTGGTGATAACAGAGGGCAGGAAACAAACTGAGATAGAAGAGGCGAGTCTGTATAGCCTCTCTTCCTTGGCAACGGAAGCTTTTAAGACACACATCGGTTGGCCGAACGCCTGGAAGAAAGCCCAGACGTATTTGTTTCTTTGTGACTGTTGCTGACATGGTGACACAGGCTTGTGGGAGGCTGAGTGTGAAGGAAGGAGGAGGGAGGGAAGAAATGAAGCGAGAGAGGAAAGGACTCTCAGCTCATGCCGAAAAACAAGAGACTTAAATGTCTGAGAGTGGAAGCTCTGTTCAGGGTCTTGACTTTTACCATGTGTGGTTTACAGCTGTGTTGAAAAGTGTCCTGAATAACCGCTGGATGGTTTGTGGTGTGAGTTTATGTCACAGTTTGTGGTTTTGACAGATTTAAACAGAGATGCTCTCTCTGAGGTCAAATGACCACCCCCCCCCCCCCGTG